>OX579675.1:0-15255 GCA_951230895.1 Carpatolechia fugitivella | reverse complement strand
AAATTAATAATATAAATAAAAAAATTATTATTCATAATATAAATCTAAATAAATAAATTTTAAAATTATTTATTTGATAAAAATAATAAAAAACTGAATAATTTTTTATAATATTATATAAACCTAACCCTCTATATAATTCTCTTCAACCTATATCAATATTTTTATATAAATTTTGACCTAAATTTAAAAAATAATAATTTATCCCATAAGTAGATAAATTAGGTATAAATCATATTAAACATAAAAAATTTCTTAAATCATAAGATTTAATAAATTTATTTAAAGAATAAATTTTAAAATTTCTAACTATATATCCTATTAAACCCCCTAAAATTCTAACATAAATTACTATTATTTTTAAATTAAAAGGTAAAAAAATACAATAAGGGTAAGAAAAAATTATTCATCTTAAAAATCTTCCTCTAATTACTCTTATTATTAATAATACATACATTCTTTTTAATATAATATAATCTTCATCATATAAATTATAAACAGAAATTAAATTATAATCATTAATTATTAAATATATTAATAAACGAACTGTATAAAATATTGTTAATCCAGTAGAAAAATAATATAAAAAAAAAATTAATATATTTAAATTTCTTAATCTTACTATTTCTAGAATTAAATCCTTAGAATAAAATCCAGCTAAAAAGGGAATTCCACATAAAGCTAAATTAGAAATATTTAAACATAAAGAAGTTAAAGGAATGTAATAAGAAATACCTCCTATAAACCGAATATCTTGTATATCATTTATTATATGAATAATTACTCCTGCACATATAAATAATAATGCCTTAAATATAGCATGACTTAATAAATGAAAAAAAGCCAAATCAGGCATTCCTATTCTTAAAACACTTATTATTAAACCTAATTGTCTTAAAGTTGATAAAGCAATAATTTTTTTTAAATCAAATTCATAATTAGCAGAAATTCCAGCTATAAATATTGTTAAACCCGATAATAATAATAATATTTTTAAAAAAATAGTATCAACTAATAAAAAATTAAACCGAATCAATAAATATACCCCCGCAGTTACTAAAGTTGAAGAATGAACTAATGCAGAAACTGGCGTAGGAGCAGCTATAGCTGCTGGTAACCAAGATCTAAAAGGAATTTGAGCTCTTTTAGTTATAGCTGCTATAATAATTATTCCTCTAACAATTAATATACAAAAATCACTTTTTATTAATTCTAAATAAAAAATATAATTTCATCTTCCATAATTTATTATTCAAGAAATAACTATTAAAATACAAACATCACCAATTCGATTGGATAAAGCAGTTAATATACCAGCATTATAAGATTTAATATTTTGGTAATAAATAACTAAACAATAAGAAACTAAACCTAATCCATCTCAACCTAAAAAGATTCTAATAATATTAGGACTAATAATTAATAAAACTATAGAAAAAACAAATAATAAAACTAATAAAATAAATCGATTTAAATTTAATTCAGAACTTATATATCTTTTTCTATAATAAATAACAACAGAAGAAATTAAAGAAACAAATATTATAAACAATAAAGATATTCAATCTAATAAAATAGATATTACAATTCTTGTAGAATTTAAAGAAATCAATTCTCATTCCAAAAAAATAATTAAATTATTTATAATAAAATAAATTATAAAAAAAAAATTTATTATTCTAAAAAAAAACAAAAAAAAAAATCTAATAAAACAAATTGAATATTTTTGAATAACCTAAAATGAATTCTTCATATTTTTGATACCACAAATCAATATTTTAATTAAATTATTTAAGTATTTTATTTAAAATCAAATTATTCTATAATCAACTTTTAAAATTATAAAATTTAAAGGTAATCAATGTAATATTAATAGTAAATATTCTCGAGAAACTCCAGTATAAAATCTATATAACCCATTATAATATTTCCCATGTTGAGTATAAGAAAATAAATATAATCTATAACCTGCTCTAAAAAAAGAAATTAATATTAATATTAATATAGAAACTCAAGATCATCTAACTAATCTATTAATTAATCTTACTTCCCCCATTAAATTTAATGAAGGAGGAGCTGCTATATTTGAAGATATTAATAAAAATCATCATAATCTTATTGAAGGTATAAAATTTATTATCCCTTTATTAATAAATAATCTTCGTCTATGTAATCGTTCGTAATTAATATTTGCTAAACAAAATATCCCTGATGAACATAACCCATGACCAATTATTAAAATATATGACCCTATAAACCCTCAATAATTTATTGTTATAATTCCTCTAATAACAATTCTTATATGAGCAACAGACGAATAAGCAATTAAAGATTTAATATCAACTTGACAAAAACATTTTAATCTGATATAAAACCCACCTAATAATCTAATAACAACTCAAATAATATTTAATTTTATGCTAATTTGTTGTAAAAAAATTATAACTCGTAATAACCCATAACCTCCTAATTTTAATATAATACCCGCTAAAATTATAGATCCTGAAACAGGAGCTTCTACATGAGCTTTTGGTAATCATAAATGAACAAAATACATAGGTATTTTAACTAAAAAAGCTATAATTATTCTAAAATATAATAAGTAAATATTAAAATTAAAAAATTTTAAAAAATAAATTATAATATAATTTATTTCATAAAAAATAAAAAAAATTCCTAACAATAAAGGTAAGGAAGCAAATAAAGTATAAAATAATAAATATATCCCTGCTTGAATTCGTTCAGGTTGATAACCTCAACCAATAATTAATAATAATGTTGGAATTAAACTACCTTCAAAAAATAAATAAAATATAAATAAATTTATAACTCTAAAAGTTAAAAATAATATTATTATTAAAATAATAATATTTAATAAAAAAAAATTAATATAAAATTTATTTTTAAATAAATTTTCTCTTGATATAATTATTAAAACAGAAATTCAAATTCTTAATATAATTAAACCAAAAGAAATTATATCACATGAATATATATATCTTAAATTAGTAAAATTTATAACATTAATATTTAAATTTAAAAATATAAATATTATAAAAAATATTAATATTTGAACCATTCAAAATATATTGTTTAAAAAACATAAAGGAATTATAAATATTAATATAAATATAAATTTTATCATTATAATAATCTAAATCTTTGAAAATAATCATTTCCATGAGTACGAATTATTGAGACTAAAATTGATAACCCTAAAGCCCCCTCACAAACAGAAAATACTAAAAAAACTATTAATATATATATATCATACTCAATATAATTTAACAATATTAAAAAAAAAAAAAAAATTCTTAATACAATAAATTCTAATCTCAATAAAATAATTAATAAATGTTTATGTTTAGAAACAAAAATTATATTTCCTAATATATATATAATAATAATAGTAATTAATATATTTAAAATAATTATCATTAGTTTTTATAGTTTAATTTAAAACATTGGTCTTGTAAACCAAAATTAAGAAATTTCTTTTAAAACTTCAAAGAAAAAGAAAACTCTTTATCAATAATCTCCAAAATTATTATTTTTATTAAACTATTCTTTGAAATTATAAAAATATTTTTTTCCATATTATTAATATCTATTTCATTTATAATATTTTTCTTAAACCATCCTCTTTCTATAGGATTAATAATTCTCTTCCAAACATTATTAACTTGTATTATATCTGGGATATTAATTAAAACCTATTGATTTTCATATGTTTTATTCTTAACATTTTTAGGAGGTTTATTAGTTATTTTTATTTATGTATCTAGTATTGCTTCTAATGAATTATTTTCTCCTTCATTAAAAATAAAATTATTCTTTTTTAGAATAATTCTTATTAGATTTTTTTTTAGAGTAATATTCATTTATAACTTAAATTGAATAAATTTATCAGAAAACTCTGATATAATTAATTTTTTCAATTTAAATTTATTTTTTAATAATGAAAATAAAATTAATTTAACTAAATTATATAATTCACAAACATTTTTATTAATAAATATATTAGTTATTTATTTATTTATTACCTTAGTAGCAGTAGTAAAAATTACTAATATTTTTTTTGGACCTTTACGATCTAATTCATAATTATAAATAATTTTACTAATGATAAATTTATATAAACCTTTACGAAAAACTCACCCTATTTTAAAAATTATTAATGGATCATTAATTGATTTACCCTCACCATCTAATATTTCTGCTTGATGAAACTTTGGATCATTATTAAGATTATGTCTAATAATTCAAATTTTAACTGGACTTTTTCTTACAATATATTATACTGCTAATATTGAATTAGCCTTTTATAGAATAAATTATATTTGTCGAAATGTTAATTATGGATGATTAATTCGAACCCTTCATGCTAATGGAGCATCTTTTTTTTTTATTTGTGTTTATCTTCATATTGGTCGAGGAATTTATTATGAATCATTTAATTTAAAACTTACATGAATAACAGGAGTAATTATTTTATTTTTATTAATAGCAACTGCTTTTATAGGTTATGTATTACCTTGAGGACAAATATCTTTTTGAGGGGCAACTGTTATTACAAATCTTTTATCAGCCATTCCCTACTTAGGAACTATATTAGTAAATTGAATTTGAGGGGGATTTGCTGTTGATAATGCAACTTTAACTCGATTCTATACTTTTCATTTTCTATTACCATTCATTATTGCTATAATAATTATAATTCATTTATTATTCCTACATCAAACAGGATCAAATAATCCTTTAGGTATTAATAGAAATTTAGATAAAATCCCTTTTCATCCTTTTTTTTCATTTAAAGATTTAATTGGATTTATTATTTTAATTTTTTTTTTATCAATTTTAACTTTAACTAATCCTTATTTATTGGGAGATCCTGATAATTTTATCCCAGCTAATCCTTTAGTTACTCCTGTTCATATCCAACCAGAATGATATTTTTTATTTGCTTATGCAATTTTACGATCAATTCCTAATAAATTAGGAGGAGTAATTGCTTTAGTTATATCAATTTTAATTTTAATTATTTTACCTTTTACTTTTAACAAAAAAATTCAAGGAATTCAATTTTATCCTATAAATCAAATTTTATTTTGAATTATAGTTTCAACGGTAATTTTATTAACTTGAATTGGAGCTCGACCTGTTGAAGACCCATATATTATTACAGGACAAATCTTAACTTTAATTTATTTTTCATATTTTATTATTAATCCATTAGTTAATAAATTATGAGACAATTTAATTTTTAATTAATCTTAATTAATGAGCTTGTAATAAGCATTTGTTTTGAAAACTTAAGAAAGAATTTTTATTCTATTAATTTATACTAAAAAAAATTAAATTAAATAAAAAAAATTTTTACCCCTAAATAAAATAATAAAAAATTTAATGAAATAGGTAAATATCTTTTTCAAGCTAAATATATTAACTTATCATAACGATACCGAGGTAAAGTTCCTCGAACTCAAATAAATAAAAATGAAATAAATCTTAATTTTAAATAAAAAAATAAACTTATGTTATAACCACCTAAATAAATTAATACAAATAATAAACTTATAAATAAAATTCTTGAATATTCAGCTAAAAAAATCAATGCAAAACCACCTCTTCTATACTCAATATTAAACCCAGAAACTAATTCTCTTTCCCCCTCAGCAAAATCAAAAGGAGTACGATTTGTTTCTGCTAAACTTGAAGATATTCAACACAATCTTAATGGAAATATTAAAAAAATAAATCAAACTAAATTTTGATATTCAAAAAATATTATTAAATTAAATTCTATAATCATTAAAACTCTTCTTAATATAATTAAAGCTAATCTTACTTCATAAGAAATAGTTTGAGCTACAGCTCGTAAACCACCTAATAAAGCATAATTTGAATTTGAAGACCAACCAGCAACTATAACAGTATAAACCCCTAAACTAGTACAACAAAAAAAAAATAAAATTCCTAAATTAAATCTAATTAAATTAAAATAATATGGGATTAAAACTCAAATTAATAAAGATAAAATAAATCCTACTACCGGAGAAAAATAATAAGATAAATAATTAGAAAATATTGGATAAGTTTGTTCTTTAGTAAATAATTTAATAGCATCTGAAAAAGGCTGTAAAAGACCTATAAACCCAACCTTATTAGGACCTTTACGAATTTGAATATAACCTAAAACCTTACGTTCTAATAATACTAAATAAGCAACTCCAATTAAAACACCTAAAATTAAAATTAAAATACCTAATAAAATTAAAAATAAATCAATTAAAACCATTACTATCTATATATATTTTCATATATATATAAATGAATTCTAAAATCATTACAATTTTTCTGCCAAAATAGTTTACTATTTTAAATCTAATAAACTTTAATAATATTCAAAAATTTATAAATTTATTATAAATACTTGATCCTTTCGTACTAAAATATTTTAATTTTTTAAAGATAGAAACCAACCTGGCTTACACCGGTTTGAACTCAGATCATGTAAGATTTTAATGATCGAACAGATCAAAATTTTAAACTTTTGCATTTAAATTTTATCTTAATCCAACATCGAGGTCGCAAACTCTTTTTTTTATTTGAACTAAAAAAAAAAATTACGCTGTTATCCCTAAGGTAATTTATTCTTTTAATCAAAAATTATGGATCTTTTTATCACTTATTTATGTTTTTATTTAAAAAAAGTTAATTAAATTTTTCTATCACCCCAACAAAATAAATTATATAATTTATTATTAATATTTCATAAATAATTATTTATTAAATAATTTATAAAACTCTATAGGGTCTTCTCGTCTTTTAAAATTATTTTAACTTTTTAATTAAAAAATTAAATTTTATTAATAATTTAGAGACAGTTTATATTTCATCCAATCCTTCATACAAGTCACCAATTAAGAGACTAATGATTATGCTACCTTTGTACAGTCAAAATACTGCAGCCCTTCAATTTTCATCAGTGGGCAGATTAGACTTTAAATTATTTTCAAAAAGACATGTTTTTGATAAACAAGTGAATATAAAATTTTGCCGAATTCCTTTTTATTAATTTATTTTTAAATTAATATTTTTTTTTATTATAATATACTAATTTTATCATTATAATTAAATTAATTTAATTTAAAATTATTTTTTTATATAAAATTAAATTCAATTAAATTTTTATTTTATTAAAATTATTTATAAAAAATTAAAATTTTTTAACAATTTAAATTATAAAAATTTTAATTTTATTCTTATTTATTATAATTATTTTAATTTAAAGCTTATCCCCTAAATTATAAAATTTTAAAAAAATTATTTTTATAATAATTAAAATAATTTTTAATTAAAATTTAAAATTAAATTTTTTTCTAAAAAAACTAGATATATTTAAAAACGATTAACATTTCATTTCAAATTAATTATTTAAAATATTTTTGCTACAATAATTTTATTAATTAATTAACTCTTTTAAATTCGAGAAAATTTTATAATTAAAATTACATTTTTAATAAACTCTGATACACAAGATACACTAAATTAAAATTACTTTTTTAAAAATTTATTTTCATTTATTTCAAAATTCTTTCACAATACTAATTAACTATAAATTTTTAAATTTATTCTATTAAAATACTTAAACCCCCATTTTTATTTTAATTTTAAAATTTTTTTTATTATTTTTCTTTTTATTAATTTTTCCCCCTCAAATTAATTGTAAACAATATCTTTTCAATGTAAATGAAAAACTTTAATCAAGCTCTAATTTGTTCTTTCTAGAAACACTTTCCAGTACCTCTACTTTGTTACGACTTATTTCAATTTATTTATGAAAGCGACGGGCAATATGTACATATTTTAATTTATAATCATTTTAATAAATTAAATAAAATTACATTTAAATCCACCTTCAAATTATTATTTCAAAATATTATTCATTTAAATAAATTTATTGTAATCCATTATATTCTTAATTATTATCTGCATCTTGATCTGATTTAAATTTTATTTTTAATTTTAAAATATTATTTTTACTAAAAAATATTTTTTTAACAACGATATACAAAATTATAAATTAAGTAAATTTATTCGTGGATTATCAATTATTAAACAGATTCCTCTAAATGAACTAAAATACCGCCAAGTTATTTAAGTTTCAATAAATAATTATTTACTATTTTAGTATTTTAATTTAAATTATTTATAATAGGGTATCTAATCCTAGTTTAATATTATAATTTATTAAAACATAAAATATAATTAATTTTTAAATAAATTAAAATTTTACCTAATAATTTATTATTTAAATTATATTTATTTATTATTTAATTTCTAATAAAATTTAATTTAATTTTTGTATAACCGCAACTGCTGGCACAAAATTTGTTATTAATTTTTATATTACTAAATCTTAATTTCTTAAATTTTTAATATTAATTACTATAAAAATAACTTAATCATTATTAAAATAATTAAAATTAAATACTAAAATTTATATGTAAAATAAATTTATAATAAATTTTTTTAACTATAATAAATTTTATTTATATGCATTATTTTTTATATAGATTTTTTTTTTTTTTTTTTTATTATAAAACCCTATAAATTATTAAATTTTTAATATTCTATCTCTCTCTCCTATTTATAATATTCATATTAAAAATTAAATTCAATATAATTTTTTATAATTAATTTATATTACTAAATATTAATATAATTAATATTAATTTAAAAAAAAAATTAATATATTATTTATATATATATATATATTAAATATTTAATATAATATTATTTAATTATAATAATTTTTTTTATTAAAAATTTTCTAAACCATTTGTAATTTTTTTTTACATAAATATAATTTTGAATATTTTAAAAATAAGCTAAATTTAAGCTTTTGGGTTCATACCTCAAATATAAAGGAAATCCCTTTTTTTTAAAAATAAAGTGCCTGATTAAAAGGATTATTCTGATAGGATAAATAATGTAGAATACTACCTTTATTATTTATATTTTATAGAATTAAACTATATCTAATAATATCAAAAATTATTGTGCATCTTACACTAAAATATATATTTTAATAAAAAAATTTTTAATTTTTTAAATTTAATTTTATTAACTATTTCTTATTTATTTTTTATTTAATTCTAATAAAATATTTTTCCTATTTATTTTAATTTTTAGAACTTTAGTCACAATTTCCTCAAATTCATGATTTGGTTGTTGAATTGGATTAGAAATTAATTTATTAAGATTTATCCCCCTAATATCTAACTCTAATAATTTATTAGCTGCTGAAGCTTCTTTAAAATATTTTCTAACCCAATCCATTGCTTCAATTAATTTTTTATTTTCTATTTTATTAAAAATAATTTTATTTAAAAATTTTGAAATTAATACATTTATTTCAATTATAATTAATTCTTCTTTACTAATAAAAATAGGATCAGCCCCCTTTCATTTCTGATTTCCTAATATAATTGAAGGATTATCTTGATTAAATTGTTTTATTTTAATAACTTGACAAAAAATTTCCCCTATAATTATTTTATCATATTATTTTAATAAAAACTTTTTAATTATAATTATAATATTAAATGTAATTATTGGAGCAATTGGAGGTTTAAATCAAACTTCCTTACGAAAACTTATAGCTTTTTCTTCAATCAATAATTTAGGTTGAATATTATCAACTATTTTAATTAGAGAAAATTTATGAATTTTTTATTTATTTATATATTCTTTTTTAACTATAATTATATGTTTCTTATTTTACACTCTTAATTTATTTTTTATCAATCAATTATTTATTTTAAATATTAATTCTTTAATTAAAATATTTTTATTTATTAATTTTTTATCTTTAGGAGGATTACCTCCTTTTATTGGATTTTTCCCAAAATGAATTGTAATTAATTTTTTAATTAATAATAAAATTTTTATTTTAACATTTATTTTTATTATAATAAGATTAATTATATTATTTTTTTATATTCGAATTATTTATTCTTCTTTAATATTTAATTATATTAAATTAAAATGATTTAAAATTTATATTAAAAATAATTTTTTTTTAATCATTAATTTTTTTAGATTAATTTCCATTTTAGGTTTAATTCTTAGAACTTTTTTTTTTCTTTAAGGTTTTAAGTTAATTAAACTAATAATCTTCAAAATTATTTATAAAGAAAATTTCTTTAAGCCTTAATAATTTATATTTATTCCTTAAAATTTGCAATTTTATATCATTATTGAATATAAGACCTTAATAAAAGAGAATTATTTCTCGTAAATAAATTTACAATTTATCGCTTATTAACTCAGCCATTTTATTAGCGAAAATGATTATATTCTACAAATCATAAAGATATTGGTACTTTATATTTTATTTTTGGTATTTGAGCAGGAATAGTAGGAACATCTTTAAGATTATTAATTCGGGCAGAACTAGGAAATCCAGGATCTTTAATTGGAGATGATCAAATTTATAATACTATTGTTACAGCTCATGCTTTTATTATAATTTTTTTTATAGTAATACCTATTATAATTGGAGGATTTGGAAATTGATTAGTACCTTTAATATTAGGAGCTCCTGATATAGCTTTCCCACGAATAAATAATATAAGATTTTGACTTTTACCTCCTTCTCTTACTTTACTAATTTCAAGTAGAATTGTAGAAAATGGAGCAGGAACTGGATGAACAGTTTATCCTCCTTTATCCTCTAATATTGCTCATGGAGGAAGATCTGTTGATTTAGCAATTTTTTCTTTACATTTAGCCGGAATTTCTTCTATTTTAGGAGCTATTAATTTTATTACAACTATTATTAATATAAAAATTAATGGTATATCCTTTGATCAAATACCATTATTTGTTTGAGCAGTAGGAATTACAGCTTTATTATTACTTTTATCTTTACCAGTTTTAGCGGGTGCTATTACTATATTATTAACAGATCGTAATCTTAATACATCTTTTTTTGATCCAGCTGGAGGAGGAGACCCAATTCTTTACCAACATCTATTTTGATTTTTTGGTCATCCAGAAGTATATATTTTAATTTTACCAGGATTTGGTATAATTTCTCATATTATTTCTCAAGAAAGAGGAAAAAAAGAAACTTTTGGTTCTTTAGGAATAATTTATGCTATAATAGCAATTGGATTACTAGGATTTGTTGTTTGAGCTCATCATATATTTACAGTAGGAATAGATATTGATACTCGAGCTTATTTTACTTCAGCTACTATAATTATTGCTGTACCTACTGGTATTAAAATTTTTAGTTGATTAGCTACTTTTCATGGAACTCAAATCAATTATAGTCCATCAATTTTATGAAGATTAGGATTTGTTTTTTTATTTACTGTAGGGGGATTAACAGGAGTAATTCTTGCTAATTCATCTATTGATGTAGCTTTACATGATACTTATTATGTAGTAGCCCATTTTCATTATGTTTTATCTATGGGAGCTGTATTTGCTATTTTAGGGGGATTTATTCATTGATACCCTCTTTTTACAGGATTATCTTTAAATCCTTATCTCTTAAAAATTCAATTTTTTACTATATTTATTGGAGTAAATTTAACTTTTTTCCCTCAACATTTTTTAGGATTAGCTGGGATACCTCGACGATACTCAGATTACCCTGATGCATATATTTCATGAAATATAGTTTCTTCATTAGGATCTTATATTTCTTTATTAGCTGTAATATTTATATTAATTATTATTTGAGAATCAATAATTAATCAACGAATTATTTTATTTCCATTAAATATATCTTCTTCTATTGAATGATACCAACTTTTACCTCCTGCTGAACATTCATATAATGAACTTCCAATTTTAAGAAACTTCTAATATGGCAGATATTATGTAATGGATTTAAACCCCATTTATAAAGGATTTATCCTTTTTTTAGAAATTGCAACATGATCTAATCTTAATTTTCAAAATGGAGCCTCTCCTTTAATAGAACAAATCATTTTTTTTCATGATCATACATTAATTATTTTATTAATAATTACTATTTTAGTAGGTTATTTAATAATAAGATTATTTTTTAATAATTATATTAATCGATTTTTACTAGAAGGACAAACAATTGAATTAATTTGAACTATTTTACCAGCTGTTACATTAATTTTTATTGCTTTACCTTCCCTCCGACTTTTATATTTATTAGATGAAATTAATAATCCTTTAATTACATTAAAATCAATTGGGCATCAATGATATTGAAGTTATGAATACGCAGATTTTAAAAATATTGAATTTGATTCTTACATAATCCCTTCAAATGACCTCAATCCTAATAATTTTCGTTTATTAGATGTAGATAACCGTATTATTTTACCAATAAATAATCAAATTCGAATTTTAGTAACAGCTACAGATGTAATTCATTCTTGAACTATTCCCTCATTAGGAGTAAAAGTAGATGCTAATCCAGGTCGTTTAAACCAAACTAATTTTTTTATTAACCGGCCCGGAATTTTCTTTGGTCAATGTTCTGAAATTTGTGGAGCTAATCATAGTTTTATACCTATTGTTATTGAAAGAATTTCAATAAAAAATTTCATTAATTGAATTAATAATTATTCATCATTAGATGACTGAAAGCAAGTACTGGTCTCTTAAACCATTTTATAGTAATTTAGCAATTACTTCTAATGAATTTAAAATTTTAAAAGAATTAGTTAAATTAAATAACATAAATATGTCAAATTTAAATTATTACTTTAGTAATATTCTTTTATTCCTCAAATAATACCTATTAATTGAATCTTATCTTTTATATTTTTTATCTTTATTTTTATTTTATTTATTATTTTAAATTATTATATTTTTATTAATAAAAATAATAATTTTTCATTAAATTTAAAAAAAAACACTAAAAATTTTATTTGAAAATGATAACAAACTTATTCTCTATTTTTGACCCATCAACAAATTTATTAAATCTTCCATTAAATTGATTAAGAACTTTAATTGGAATAATATTTATTCCTTATTCATTTTGATTAATTCCAAATCGACACTTTATTTTTTGAAATTTTATTTTAAATAAACTTCATCATGAATTTAAAACTTTATTAGGAAAAAATAGATTTAATGGATCAACTTTCATTTTTATTTCATTATTTTCATTTGTTTTATTTAATAATTTTTTAGGTTTATTCCCTTATATCTTTACAAGTACAAGTCATTTAACTATTTCATTATCATTATCATTACCTTTATGATTAAGATTTATATTTTATGGATGAATTAATAATTCTCAACATATATTTGCTCATATAATTCCCCAAGGAACTCCCGCAATTTTAATACCTTTTATAGTTTTAATTGAAACAATTAGAAATATTATTCGCCCTGGAACTTTAGCTGTACGATTAACAGCCAATATAATTGCAGGACATTTATTAATAACTCTTTTAAGAGGAACTGGAAATAGTTTACCAAATTTTTTAATTTTTATTTTAGTTTTTATTCAAATTTTATTATTAATTTTAGAATCAGCAGTTGCAATTATTCAATCTTATGTAATTGCTATTTTAAGAACTCTTTATTCTAGAGAAGTTAACTAATGACAACCCATTCTAACCACCCATATCATTTAGTTGATTTTAGTCCTTGACCTTTAACAGGAGCTATTGGAGTATTAACCTTAGTTACAGGAATAGTTAAATGATTCCATAATTTTAATATAAATTTATTAATCTTAGGTTATATTATTACATTACTTACTATATTCCAATGATGACGAGATATTTGTCGAGAAGGAACTTTACAAGGTAAACATACAATTTTAGTCCATAAAGGATTACGATGAGGAATAATTCTTTTTATTATTTCTGAAGTATTCTTTTTTTTATCATTTTTTTGAGCATTTTTTCATAGAAGTCTTTCACCTAATATTGAAATTGGAGCTACTTGACCTCCTTCAATAATTACCCCATTTAACCCATTTCAAATTCCATTACTTAATACTATTATTTTAATTACTTCAGGAGTAACAGTTACTTGAGCTCATCATGCTTTAATAGAAAATAATAAATCTCAAACTACTCAAGGTTTATTTGTTACAGTATGCTTAGGAATTTACTTTACTATCCTTCAAGCATATGAATATATTGAAGCACCTTTTACTATCGCAGATAGAATTTATGGCTCTACATTTTTTATAGCAACAGGATTTCATGGTCTTCATGTAATTATTGGAACAATTTTTTTATCTATTTGTTTAATCCGCCATATAAATAATCATTTTTCTAATAATCATCATTTTGGATTTGAAGCAGCTGCTTGATATTGACATTTTGTTGATGTTGTATGATTATTTCTTTATATTTCTATTTATTGATGAGGTAATTAACTAATTTATATAATATATTTAGTATATTTGATTTCCAATCAAAAAGTTTAAAATAAATTTAATATAAATAATTTTATTAATTTTCTTATTATCAATATTTATTATAATTATCTCTAATATTATAATATTTTTATCAATCATTTTATCTAAAAAATCATTTAGAGACCGAGAAAAATGCTCACCTTTTGAATGTGGATTTGATCCTAAATCTTCTGCTCGAATTCCCTTTTCTCTTCATTTCTTTTTAATCACAGTAATTTTTTTAATTTTTGATGTAGAAATTGCTTTAATTTTCCCTATAATTTCATCATTTTTAATTTCTAATTTTTTTATTTGAATAAAAATCAGAATCTTTTTTTTTTTTATTTTAATTATTGGTCTTTATCATGAATGAAACCAAAATATATTAAATTGAACAAATTAAACTTATTAAAAAGGATTATAATTTATAAAAAATATTTGATTTGCATTCAAAAAATATTAGATATTCTAATTTATCTTAAATTAAAAATAAGAAGCAATTAATGCATTTAATTTCGACTTAAAAACTAGAGTTTACTTACTCCTTATTTAATTAATTGAAACCAAAATAGAGGTATATCACTGTTAATGATAAAATTGAAAAAAAATTTCCAATTAAATATGAAATATAAAGATTAAAATTAAGCTGCTAACTTAATTTTTAGTGGTTCAATTCCATTAATATTTCTTTATTTATATAGTTTAAATTAAAACCTTACATTTTCATTGTAATAATAAAAAAATTTTTTTTTATAAATAAATATATTTAAAAATTATATAATTTCCTTAATATCTTCAATATTATGCTCTAATGTATAAGCTATTTAAAT
>CATNWD010000111.1:0-17240 GCA_951230895.1 Carpatolechia fugitivella | reverse complement strand
AGGATAATAATTAAATTAAAATTAAAAATATATATTATATTATATATATATTAAATAACAAACATGGAAAAATAGTAACAAGGATAAGCTTAAGGAGTTTACTGTTGGAGATCAGGACCACAGATGAATAAGTAATGTACTAGGGTAATCAGGACAAGAAGTGACGAATTTAACAGAAAAAAGACAAAATCGAAACGTAAGAAATCTAAATTTGAAAATGAATTTAAACTGACAGATAAAACTGCCAGCAAGAAAGGTTGCCAGTCATAAAACAGGAAAGAGGACGAATGTCTCGTTACACTCACTACTAAGTAAGTAATATAATGTTTTTGTAATTTTCAGCCTTGAGCAGCTTCAAGACTGAACCCGACTTGCGCCACGTGTACACTTGAACTATGACCTAAGGTTTCTTCGGATGGCCTGATAATACCACCCCGTTCACGCACGCGTAACAAACATACTCCCATCTCTTTCTAACCCCCGGGACCGCATGAGAGAAATCGCAGACTGCAGAGTCTAGGTTCTAGACAAGACGATATTACGACTCCTCTTGCAAACGGTTCAATAAACTTTGATAAGGCTTGCACGTGGCATAGATTCTAATGGTAAACAATATAAAATCTCTGAAAAAATAAATAAGATTAATTAATTAAGTAAATAGTTCGCCTTGTGGTGACGGCAGAGTAGAATACATTGGTCACCAACCCCTACTCTTCCCGTGGGTGTCGTAAGAGGCGACTTAGGGACTACACATTGAACAGGGAACGGGCAGCAGCGCTCTCTGATACAGTAACCTTTTAATCTGCGATCTCCAACCCGCCTGCCAAGCGTGGAGATTATGGCAAAACCCTCCACTTAAGTGGAGGAGGCTCATAGTCCAGCAGTGGACTGTAACGGGCCGTTGATGTTGATGTTGAATTAAGTAATATTTTTTAGATTAGATTTTTATCTACTTACATATTCAATTTTTAAAATGATGCCTACTATGTTGTTGCGTTCATTTTAGGGTCGATTCTGGATTTTTATAAAAGTATTTTGTTTAGTGTGAGACTGGGCTATCATAAAGGCCGCTAGTGTTTAACAAAATCCTTCATTAATCTGTTTAAAATATTTCATATTGTTTAATGGGAAATATGTTTTACAATGTTTTACTTATATTTTTTTGAAAACAGCAAAAGAGGATTAACCTAAGCAGCAACTAAAGCCTAATACAAGTTTTGATCCTAAAATAATTGCTCAAACATGTTGTAGTGAGAAGATAAAAAAAATGTGCCATATTTTTGTCTGCGGTTCATGAGTGCCAGAATGGAGGCCAGTGTCTACTTAATCCGGGCACCAATTAACTTTTGAAAAATTATCGTAATATCCTAACATCTTTAACGTACCTATCATTATACTTAATTAAAATCTTTAGTAAAACCTAGGCAATAAAACAATGCTTTAAGCGCTGTACGAACACGGGAACATTAAAGTATTAATTTCAGGAATTTTACGACCCTAGATTATTCTTAATTCGAGTTATTTTTTTTTCGTTATTAACACTCAGATTAACGAAGAACTTTCTCACATGTAAGTGTGTTGGGCGTGTTACAAAAATCTCTATAAAAATGTAATATGTAGTTTATAATGATTATTACATTCTTGCCACCTTGATTACAAGAGAGATGTGACTCAGCCTGGCTGGACAATTCTTCCAAATGAGCCGCGTTTAAGTAGGTCATTACACAATTTTAGGTGACGACTAATCACGCTTATTCCAGTTTATGTGACGCTAGAGAACCCGAAATAATCGAACGCAAAAGTGTCCAGCCAGCTTGAAAACCGCTTTTCGCATGGTCTCTCAATCTCCGAACAGAAGGAATTCTAACTATTTCTTGCTTATTAATACTGCGTCACCTAAAATTGTGACAGGCATCCAGTTTGAATTTTTGAGATACGTATAGCCATTTAGCTAAAAACAACGAAAAGCTTGGCCAGCCAGCCTGAACTTACGTATTAAACTTCTGGCTGGCACCTCTGAATCTCGACAACGAAAGCGTTTTCGAACAAGGTTTTTTTACTAGCATTTAGTGACGGAATTTGTGACAGTCATAGCGTTTGTTTCATGGCGTCACATAAAGGCGTTTACGAGAAATCGATGAAAACTTGGTGCCAGCCAGCCTGATGTTCTGGCTGGCTGGCTCGTTGTATCTGCGCTGTCTGATGGTCTACAGCTTCAATATTTTGGCACTCAGAAGGGATATTGTTGATTGATTACCTGGAGCGTGGAACCACTATTACAGGCCAATATTATGCAGCTTTAATTCCCAAGTTGAGGAATGCCATCAAAGAGAAAAGGAGAGGGAAACTTCGAAGGGGCGTGCTGTTTCATCACGACAACGCACCCGCGCACTGGTCGGCAGTTGCGATGGCTGCCATTCAGCAAGCTGGCTTCGAATTGGTTGACCACCCCCCTTATTCACCAGATCTGGCGCCTAGCTATTTTTATCTGTTCCCCAAATTGAAAGAATACTTAAGGGGAAACAGGTACGAAGACGATAACGAGGTGATGGATGCCGTGGAGAGCTTTTTGCAGGACTTTTTTTTTAAGCCTAAGCCTTGGAAAAGCGAGTTACTGTACACACCGAGTCCAGGGTGTGTAGAGAGACTCGGAGACTATGTAGAAAAATAAATTATTAAGTTATCAATAGTCATTATATTCTATTTCATTCTCACTACTTTTTTATCCCTCCTCGTACGTTTATTATGTAACTACTTAATTAGTTATTCTATATTGTCTTGAGAGGCCTCGATCGGCTGTTTTCTTTTTCTGTTATCTCTGTGATAACTAGTATTTTTTTTCTGTTTGTTACTATTATAACTAGTGGCTCTGTGAGCTGTAGACCTCGCGAGTCTGTATATCTTTTCATATTCATTTTTTCTCCACAAACATCCCCGACCCCTTATTTTTTTTTAACTTTATTTATTTATTTGATTTGTTTTTTTTTATGTTATTTTATTGTATTGTATTTTACTTTACTTTTTTTTATTATTTTTTTATTTTATTGGTTAAGAAATGTGACTTGTAGAGGAAAACAGCCTCAGCGGTAGACCTCGTAAGCTGGCAACCCCCATAACTCCGTAATTTTTTTAAATTTCCAAAAACTGACTCGACAAAAAAAAAACGATTAATTTATCGAACCTGCTCACAAAATTTCACGGGAATCGGTTGAGAAACGCGACCTGTAGAGTGAAAAAAACAAACAAACAGATGGACATACAACAGCAAATTTGGCCAAACTGAAACAGAGTCGCTTCGCTCGCTCGGTCAATAAAGAATACAGACAAGTAAATGATACGGCCGCACCCCAAAATACTGGCCGCATACATAGTCAAGGAAGTTTTAAATTCAGAATTTAGAATAAAAACGTTACAAGAAAAAAATACAAGCATGGACCGGCGGCGATCGGTGAAAGATCCCGCTCAAAACAATTTGAAGTTTAGAATTTTAGAACAGAAGAGACTAATAGAGTAGGCATCATTGAATTACAAAACTATGACTTCAATAACGAACAAAAACATCTTCAGAGAAAAACGTTTAACAAGTTGTTTTCTGGGCTTCTCACAGTCAAGTTACATACTGTTCAATGAAAAAAATATATTTATAAATGACTTGTATAGGAATACTCAGGTTTCGTAAACATCGAATAGTATATCGGAAACATGTAACTTTATACAACAAGCTCTCTGTTTCTACGTTCTATATTCTACATTTATATTTGTTTTTCAGATCAGCGTGAAAATATTAATATTTATTACATATCCAAGTGTTTTTCCGTATAAACAAAATGGACACTGTTTTATCTGAATTTACTCGTACTATTGCGTCTGTCTGTACCACTGGGGTACCATAGGACAACAACATTGCGTACTAGAAAAGAAGGCAAAGTAGTTTACTTCATGCTAGAAGATAAAAATAAAACCATTATTTTTCAGCTCAGCAAACGTCTCGTGTAGTGAGATTTCTCTGGTTAAAATAATTTATAAGCTTTTAGAGGGTTGAAAATATGGTCAGAAAGAACACGACTGTGTTTTTATGTTTATTGAATATTTTTGAATGCCATTGTGTCACTAGGTAGGTAACATAATACCCGACTGCCGACTCCTGCTACTTGGACGCCACCGAGGAGCTTTTAAATAAACTTGAGCGCCTACAGAATCTGTGCATTCGTTTCATTTTCGGACTGCGCAAGTACGATCATGTATCTCAATTTCGCACTCAACTCAAGTGGCTCCCAATCCGTTTCCGCAGGAATACTCATATTCTATCAGTTCTCTTCAATATACTTCATAATAAATCTTCTCCTGTTTATTTGCGCGAACGCTTCAATTTCATGCGTCCTGAGGGTATGAAATTGAAGCGTTCGCGCAAATAAACAGGAGAAGATTTATTATGAAGTATATTGAAGAGAACTGATAGAATATGGAATACTCATATTCTATCAGTTCTCTTCAATATACTTCATAATAAATCTTCTCCTGTTTATTTGCACGAACGCTTCAATTTCATGCGTCCTGAGGGTAATCCCAGCCGCTCTAATATTCGTACTCTTTTATCCCTACCTTCTCATAATACTAGTTTTTACTCCCATTCGTTCGTCGTCGATGCTGCAAGGCTGTGGAACTCTCTACCACATACTGTCCGTGATTGTAGCATTATCTCTTTATTTAAAAAGCGAGTTAAAGAGCATTATCTTTCGCTGTCAGATTGATCCATTATATTTATTTAAGTATTATATTTATTGTTATATTTATTGTATTTTTTAAAAATATATTATATTTTATATTTTTGGGTATATATTTTAGTATCATATTGTGTTAGTTTATGTATATTTACATAATATTATATAAGTAATTCTTGTGATTGTCCTGTTCTTTTGTGTTTTATAAAGTTGTGCACGTTTTATCTGCGTCTTACTATCTCTTTTCTCTTCCGTGGGTCTGCTGGAAGATATTTCTCTAGAAATAAGCAGGCCTGTTGTGTCGTTTTTTCAAATGTATTTCTATTTTTGTTATTATTGTGTACAATAAATCGTTAAATAAATAAAATAAATAAGTAATATTATACCAGCTATACACCGTGAAATTTAACTGGTTATTTTTAGTTAAACGGAATGTTCAGTCCATCACACTGAACAACTTTCCCCAAGGTACATGAGCTGTTAAACGACGAAAAAATGGCCCGTTCATACAAAACCGCGCTGCCAGCTGATCGATTTACTATGGGGGAAGCAATATTTTATGGGGAAAGTTGTTCAGTTTAATGGACTGAACACTCCATTTAACGAAAAACAACCAATTAAATTTCACAGTGTATATTCTCGGGCGTAAATGACATCAAGATAACGAAATGAGATTCTTTCTCAGGTAAACCTGAAGGAATCAAACGAATGTTTTGTTTACGTTTATTTAATATCCGCTCAGCAGTGCAATAAAAATGTTGAAGTACTTAATTGACTGCTTTTCATCTAGGAACTGTAAAATGGGCATATTATGTTCGTTTTCTGTATTAATGCAGAACTTAAAGACTAGATTAGACTACTAGATTTAGAAGGCGTTAGTTCCAACTAATGTGTTTAGGATGTACTAAGTGTTGTAATTCAGTCGGGTTGGGTGCTTAGTATAGCTAGGGCGACAAGCAGGCTATAATGTGCTTTCTAGCGCTTTATGCTTGAAGTAATAAGTGTTATTACTCTTGGAAAATGCGTTTTTTTTATGTTTCTGCCGATTAATCTGAGCTGTTAGTATAAATACTTGTTTTTAAGAAACCACTTGCTGAGCAAAGAATATAAAGAGAGGTCGGTAATTAATTAAAACAAATAATAGCTGTCTCTTTTAAAGTATATTCATCAATTCATTCATTCTTTTATTTCTGTATTAGAAAAACGAAATATACATGGAAGCTCTACATTTCCACTAAGAAAATTCTACTAATTTACAGTTGTTTGATTTGCTGTTAATCAAATTATAAAATTATTTTAAACCAGTTTCCTTCAACATTTAAAGGTGAAATTTTGCTTTGGTTCTAGTGAGTGATAATAGAATAAGAATTCAGGTGAATTTCCCAAACCAACTATGAACATTTTCAATCGGGTATTTTTTATAAATGATAGGTAGTAAACGACGTCTTCCACTCGACTCCGGAGGGTGAAAATTAGAAGGGCGGGTTGTAAAGTATTTTTAAAACCCTATGAACAGAAAGATATATATAATGTTTACCTAAAACATGATAATCAACCAGGTAGAGTCAAAACGTCGATCAGACGGAAACCATGAATTAAACATGGCATGCATCGCGTGATTATGGTGACAATCGATGCTGAAAGCACTTATTAGCTGAGCAATGTATTTCAAATTGCCTTTTAATTCCATGCGAGTTTCGCAGTCAACAGAATCCAGTTGGCGTGTCTGCCAAGCACTGGTTGAAAATACTTATAATGCATTAGGGCTGCTACTCTACGAGTAGAACTCACATTTTGTATCGACTTCTTAAAATAGGACACTTGTTTTTAATTAGCTTATTATTATAACGTAGGGGGACTAGGTAATAATAATAATATGTGGGGACATCTTCACACACGGCCATCTGATCCCAAACTAAGCAGAGCTTGTACTATGGGTACCAGACAGCTGATATACAATAAATAAATAGATAAATACATACTTATATAGATAAACAACAACCAGACACAAGGCTAACACAAGTGCTCATCACACAAATATTTGCCCTGGACGGGATTCGAACCCGCGACCCTGTGCGTCGGAGGCAGATACACTACCACCTGGGCTACGGAGCCGTCAAATTAGGTATAAGCTGACAACAGATACAAAAAGCTCTACAAACCAAATTGCCTTTGGTAAGTCAGTCATCAACCGTCCGAAATTCTTTAGTAATTGATGCCCATGAACTTAGCCGCTCATGAATCAGTAATTGGTTCCAGGAATTAAGGCAAGTTCCTTGGTTCAATTTTTTTTTTTTGTTAGAGATTTTCAATATCTCAAAAAAAAAATAACAATTTCATACACATGCACAGATGATAAAATATTTAATATAAGAATCCAGTGAAACCCCTATAAGCAGCTAAGGCGCATTCCAACCGGTGTGCACTGTATCTGCGCAGTTCATTGCACCCTCGCCAACGATTTGTTTACGCTTTTGTTTTGTTAACTACGTAATGTATAGTTTAGTAAGTATTGGACTAACATTGTAGTCAGACTGGTATTTTCGCTGACTCGCTCGGCTGGTTCGCTGTTATTGTTGCGAATGCATCTGCTTGAAGATTGATGTCGATTCCCGCAGCGAAACTAAATTTAAAATTAAACTTAGCCTTGTCGCTTTCTGACCCACGACGATGAAAAAGGACAGGAGATTGTCAACCATTGTGAGCGCCAAATTTTATAGCGCAAATGTCAAGTTTTGACGTGTGCCATGTAATTTTAAACGGCTTGCTTTGGGATCCTGCTTAAACTTGACGTTTGTGACATAAAATTTTACGTTCAAAAGAGCCAACAATCTCCCGTCCTTTTTCATGGTCGTTGTCAGAAAGTGACAAGACTAAGATTAAATTTAAGTTTCGCTGCGGGAATTGACACCAGTGTGTATTTTGTACGTTTATTAAGAGTTTCTGGTTTTGGTTGGATCAAGTATTCTCAATATCGTTCTTTTGCGTATTATGTTCGAATGTTTTATTGACCGAGCGAGCGAAGCGTCTCTGTTTCAGCTTGCCCAAAATTGCTTTTGTATGTCTATCTGTCTGTCTGTCCATCTGTCTGTTTTTTCCACCCTACAGGTCGCGTTTCTGAACCAATCCTCGTAAAATTTTGTGAGTGGTTAACTGAACCAATCCTCGTAAAATTTTGTGAGTGGTTAATCAAATTTTTTTGTCGAGTCAGTTTTTGGAAATTTTAAAAAATGACGGAGTTATGGGGGTTACCAGCTTACAAGGTCTACCGCTGAAGCTGTTTTCCTCTACAGGTCACATTGCTCAATCAGATAAAATAAAATGTTAAATAAATTTCAAGGGGTCGGGGATCTTTGTGGAGAAAAAATAAAAATATATACAAAGAGACATACAGACTCGCGAGGTCTACAGCTCACAGAGCCACTAGTTTTTACCAGTTTACAGGACTCAAGGTTACTCTGATAGGCACTGAGCGTAATATTATGAGGTGATTGATACTAAGTAACAGGAGAATGCAAAGGTACTAAACACTACTATATTGGATGTAGATGCACCAGATACACAGTATTTGTTTAATTTCAACACAGAACCAACATTACATATCCTGCCATATCATACACAATCTTTTAGTAGAGAATTCTGTGGTAGAGGTGCGTTCAAATGGAGGGAAATTCGAAAATTCTATGTTCGAAATGAGATTCGACTACACTTATGTAAAAGACAGATGACAGTCGTCAAGTTACAAAAAAAATATTGAGAATATACCGAGGAGCATAATCAAGTTATAATAGGGGATCGGGCTGTTCCTAACTTTACCATATTTTATGAATTATTTTTAAAATATAGATTAGTAGCAGACGATTCGCGAAGAAAAAAACAGAATCGGTTGAAAAACGAATTTACAGTGATTTTTTAAAGTTTCAATATGTCTGTCTTTTTCAAAAACGATTTTTTGTATGGAGATTATATGGCGTTACTAACAAATGACGTAGGTAAGGATGTGCCTCTCTGTCTAATCTTGAATTTCAAACCTTTATAACTCGGTCAATTTTAAAGATAGAGCAAAAATTATTTTAGTGTTCGATAGCAGAAACTAAGAAGTTTGGATTTATAAAATAAAAAAAAGTAGTCCGATCCCCTATTCTACCTTTAAACTCGCCTCCTCAGGGCGGATCTGAGTCTTCGATGAGGCAAGTAGGCAGACACACTTTCCTATAAAATTATCCCTTATTATTTGAACTGGTGCTGCGAATCAGCAAGACAACTCCGATCGCTTCTGGGAAGTAGCGGGATTCGATTATACGAGCTCCATTTGAAAGAATGGTATCGGCGACGACATCTACATGCCTGTCCATTTGTTACATTACATTTTCTCGTTCTAATCTATGCTCTTTAAAAAAACACGGGAGGGACTGATTTAAAACGCCCTAAGCGAAACAATACAAAAGAAAGAAAATAATTACTATTTATCAATCTTTAGTTTCTTTTTAACTTGTCATTCCGTTACTAATAACAAGATTGTGGGTTTATTTCTCTAGAGCTAGTCTAGCGCATGCATTTTTCGCTGCGGATTTTAAAAACCATCAGTAAACTGATTTATTTTGTAAATGTCTATTTTAAGAACCTCGATAATGCATTAAGGCAGGATCTTTGGATATTTGAAAATTTATTGATCATTTTTATTGACTAAGCTTGTTTGTAAAGGAAATAAACATTTATATTATTATCTGATTTTAAGTACCGAGAAGAACGTTTTTAAAAGTAAAAGATTTAGAATACGCAATGAATATCGATCATGAAATAGCGTTTCCACGTCGCCTGCAAACGGTAATTTATATAAAGCTGTAAGTGCGGGTGCTAAGAACGTGTCGGCAAACTGGTAATGCAATGATACATAATAACCACCTTTGACAGAACCGTCTCAAGTTTCCCTGAAATCGTTTGTAAGCTCTATTTTTTCGAATTTAGTTCTAAAGGTAACGTAGGCAATGGTGTCGATTCGGCATACGCCCAACTAAGCTAAAATTAGTCCTGTCACTTTCTATCGTTTTTAATTGAAAAGGGACCGAAGATCATCGGTTTTGTTTTTGTCTTTGACTTCACGACTATCCCAGGTTAGGTCTGTCCAGCATTCTACATTTAACTAATCGGAGAAATATACCTAAATGAAGTGGGAAGCTTCAAAATATTGAAAAATGGGATACCCCTCATGCATAGTTCATTTTGTAATTAGGCCTAAAACTAACAAAAAATATCAACGTTGTAAACAATGTTTTTCTAATGGTCCAAGAACAGGGTAGAGAATTAGCCATTTGTAATATTGATAATAACTTCAAATTCTTCCGTATTGAATAATGCACACATAACATTCTTGTATTAGAAAGATCCATTAAAATCGAACAGCTTTTAAGTCTAAACGTCAAACTAAATGATAACATTGACCAGATTTGTAAGGTGACCAGCGCGCGTTCTGATTGGTGGTTGCGGCAGGCGCGGCCGCTCACTTCGAAGACTCCGGCGCACAAAGCTGCGACTAAGAGCGCAGGTTGATATTCATTTTAAACTAAGGTGTTTTTCGTCACGTTTCCAAAAGTTTTAGAAACGTAGAAATGTGTAGCAAAATGAATAGATAAGAACTAAATGTAATGTTACTGAAATAGTTTTCTACGCGGCTGATAAGTGGTACAGGGGTAGTCCGTTTCCGTTGGTTGATAAAATGAAGGATAAAGTATAATAAACTGGCTAACTTCGCCTACAGACAAAAAAGTTTTGTCAGACATGCAAGAAAGATTCTAGTATGACTCACTTTTTGATTGAGGTACTTTATGTTTACTTCACTCGTGTAAAAAAATAAATAAATTCTCAGAGAAATATTAAAACATCAGTTCGTACTAAACAAAGAAAATGTAAGATCATACAAAACAAAGTTGTAAATTCAACGTCTTAACTCGAAGCTTTTGTTAAGGAAATTGCTTCATTTGCGTTTTCATGATCATATTTCTTGTTCTTATTTGGTCCGATTCTCGTTTCATCAACAAGACAACTTTGTATAAGAGGCGCATTAAGCCTTTACTGTTTATATTCAGGGTAACAACGTCATAATGGCCAAGTACGGTGGCTGTGTGATAGTCATCTTGATGACATAGACTGTTGTGCACAGTTTTATTTATGTAGAAATGCCATGCAAGTGTAATGAAAAATATGGAGTTCTTGAAGTTATTTTCTGGATATTTCTACCTCTCTGAACTGCAATGTTTGTCTCCTTAAATGTGCCTTTCGTAAACACTACTCCTATAAGAATACTGCACTTAATCAATTGAATGATAGTTTCTCGGTGGTATATTACCATTAATTAGAGAGTTCTACCTTCCCTGTTGATCCTCACCATCGCAGATCCAGCATTGATCTGAACTTTGATCTGAATCTTTTGGCTGTTACCACGAAATTTGTCTTTGATAAATAGATTCCATAAATCCATTCCACTTATAGTTTGCAAACAGGCAAACTTCTGTGTCCACCACACAAACTAGATGTGATGACAAGGTAGGATGTGAGTAATACCCGTGGCGAGGGTAGTAGGTAAATTGCGATCTTACGATAACACGTTCCTTATTCACTTCACGGAGACCGTTTAGAATAGGATCTGCAGGCTAGAGATTATCTGGGAAATGGTTCTGGGCAATTTACGTAGCTCTATCATTTGAGTTGTTTTTATGTCATGCTAGCCTTCCGCCTTTACAGTACGAGTATATTCTAGTTTGGTTTCATCCGTGGGATCAGTTTCGCGTATTTTTTTTAAGTACCGGAAACTGATACCCTTAACATTAAACCTCATCTATTCAACTTATACATACATCATTCTATTCTGTTTTCTGACTGCTAGACATAAATATATTATCTTATTTATAATTCCAAGTAAAATTGTAATGTAAATCCGTCAATTTTAAGGCACGTCACGCAACATTTCTGCGAACTTGAGTCGAGTGTTACAATTAACTCTTATTTTCTAAAAATTGTTCCGGGTTTGAGCAAAATTGACATAATCAGCCAGCCTGTGTTAAGGCCTACTGTATGGAGAACAGGTTACAATGAAAGCAGCGATTACATATCTAGATTAAATGACTGATTCGATTACATTGCTATTGAATCGCCATTGGGGTCGGGTTGGCATTGTCAGATGCAATCACCAGTATCGATCACCGGTATACAGCAACTAATATTACTAATATTTAGGAAAGTGTTAACGCTGCTGAGATTGGACCAGACTTTACTGGTCTTGATCCTCATCTTCGGCTAGTACCACGCCAGTTGAAATTTTAGTCTAATTTTGTTTTGCTTTCGCAAGGTTTACTAAAATTATATACAGATTAATGTTAATTGTAACAATGGAAATATACAGCAACTGGAATGTTTGAGCCACTAAGGATTTCTGTTTCTTTATACTTCCTTATATCCTTGGCCAATAAGGACACCTGTTTCTGTTTTAAGATCATCGGTATCTGTGTTTAACTATATAAGACTAGCTGGGCCAACCGGGCTAAGTTAGTCTCGTGGTAAACATAGCCAACAACGATAGCAACGTATAATGTATTATTATTACTGGCGCGCATGCGTTTACGAGCGGAGCTGTCACGGTCGCATAATTGCAGCTGCGTTTGCGTTTACGATCTGCAGAAAAACTTGCTAGTTTCACGTTTCTTATCTTGCTGGTATATGCAGTTTCTTACACTTCCCGGCTACTATCTAGTCGTTACATGAGCCAAGTCAGTGGCCTAGGGCGGCTCTAGAACACTGACAACACAACCCACACGATGATGATGATGATGCGCTGTATGTCATTCTTGGTAAATTTTTTGCTGTTTTTATACTCGTAAACATCGCTGTTATTGTAGCCCGCTTTTAATCAACCATCCGCTTTCTTTAAATTGGCTCTGGATGGCAAGATGATTGATACTGAGATTGCATTCTACGGCAGAAAATGTATGAGATGTAAGTATGCATGATAATGTAAAAAATACGTCTTGAGATGTTCTTGAGACGTTAGAATTCTTTCGATTGAATTTGCATTCTCTGCTATCCTTACTTGGAATTAAATTTAATCCTTTTTTAAACGATGTAAGTACTGGTCGAGTTGAGATGCGATGCTCGGTCAGTGCCCAGCTGTATATTAACTCGCAACACATTAGCGTAAATAAGCATTTACGAGGAATGCTGTTTTGTATATCTCGAATTCCTTTGCAATATTGCGAAGATCTAAAATTCAATTTTAGATTCGTAATACAACTATATTATCATTACTATTTCAATATATGATTTTGTTTTTGGTGAGGATAGAGCTTTCCGCAATCGTGGATCTAATAATAAAATATTTGTTGCCAATATACTATTTTTTCATGAGTATGTCGTGCTTTCTTGTAAATCTACTGAAGTCGTTACACAAGGATCATTACTGGGTCAGATTACTCACCTCCTTCATACTAATAATGACTGAGGATGCGTTGATTGAACATAAAAATATCATGTTAATAAATTAAGTATTTCTTGTTCACAGTAACTTTTATTATTAACAGCTCATTATGATCTTTGCTGCAAAGTGAAGAACGTTGTCTCATTTGAATAATAAGTTTTTATTACACGACGACCCAGGTAGATTTATCTCAATCTTTATGCATGAAGGGGCATCTTTATTTTCATCTGTCCGTGTCATTTTTAGATGCTAAACGTTTATGATTTTAATTTTGAACATCAAGTAGGTCACAACAACAGATCGACATGTCCATATTCCAGAAAAATGACAGGTTCCAGTAAATCATGCAGTAAATAGACCACAATTATATGTATAAAATAGACAGTAAAAAAATATCAAACCTGCAAGTAAACCGATTTCCAGCTATTATCTACGGAAAATAGTCGATTCATGAGCCTTTTCAAAGGCCTCCGGCGACTGTTATCTCTCTGTCACCAAGTTTTGTGAGGTCTTACATCAACAGCTCATGTACGTCCCCATCGAGGGGCTTCTTAAAACGTACAAGATGTTTAGTAAAAGTAAAACTAGCAGAAGGCACCATATATTTAGTGCGACTCGATGCACGAACGACGACGGTTGCAGCAGACTGCTTGATCGGGGGCGGTCCAATACTAACTGTATTTAAATCGTGTCCGTTAGTAGCATGGAGCGACCAGCAAAGCCTAGTTTGAGCGTCGCTCGGTGGTCTAGTGGCTAGGGCCACTGTCTTTCGTCTGGGAGAAGCGGGTTCGATCCCCACAAACAACGTACCAATGTGTTTTCGAATTCATTATGTAAGTTTATTCGACCCTTTTACGGTGAAGGAAAACATCTTGATGAAACCTGCACACTCCTGCGAAGAAATGCAAAGGTTGTGTGTGAAGTCGACCAACCCGCACTGGGCCAGCGTGGTCGGGCCTAATCGCCTTAATTCAGGGTAGGCTCAAGCCCCTCGGTGCTGAGTCCGAGTATGAGCTGGTGAAGGCCTAGTTTACAGAGGTTAGAGCACCTTGGAGTTCAGTTTAAAGCTACTAGATCAATAATGAACCCTGACCACAAACTATTGGCAAAATGCAATACTAATATCGAGCACAAACGATATTAATTAGCACTTTTCGGTGGCTCCGAAATGATAGATTTAAAGCAAAGTCAAAGCTTAAAAATATTTAGAATTGAAAGACTTACCCAGGTAAGTCTTTTTTTTATATTTAGCATCATTTATTACAAGTAAGAAATACAAATAAAAGTCACAAAAAAAACACTTCGTCCGGCGCGTCCCCGCCAGACATGGTACCCAGGATACTGGCAGCATTCCCCCTCTGAATGGCTAGACTGATCCTTTGAGCCAGGAAGCTGCCAGCCCTGCGGTCACCAGTGGTCTCGATGAGACGCGCCGAAAGGTCGTTTAATAATTAAATAAGTAAGTCTTTTTAATTGATGAATATAGATGAAACGAAAGAAATATGTCTGGATCGTAGCCAGTAGAAAGATGTTGTCTCTGCCTTACCCCTCCGGGGAAAAAGGCGTCACATTATGCATGTAATACATGTACATATGCATTTTTTACTGAGTTCTCTTGCAATTTTAAATGGAGTGCAATTCATGATACACATTTAATTTTGTATCAACACAACAATATTAAAAAACAATACAGACAATTTGTTATTGTTCGTGTCAGTTGTTTTGAAACTCTTAAACTGTTTTAATCTTCTCTTAAACTGTTTTAATTGGTCTTTCTTTGGCGATATTCTTAATTTTATTCGTTTACAATCGAGAAAGGTCGTGCGTGGCCCAGGCCCTACACATTTATTATTGGCTTAGCATATTCATAATCAAAACGTAATTTATGCTCTTTTCATATATTGACAGCTCTATCAAAGATAAGTGGATCATAAAACACGAGTCAATTTAGATAAAGTTGTTTTTCGCAGTGTAAAAGATAGCATAATCTATGACAGCCATAACATAACAAGCTTAGGTATATTTCTATGCAGGGTGCTGGTTTTATACGTCAATCGAGTATAATTTTCGGATTACTATACGTTGTTTTCTTCGTAGAAATAAATGTTACATTTATTGACTAGTTGTTAGAATTGGTTTTCTTTCTGGGATACTGAATGAATGGGAGATTTCATTCCAAACCGTTTGTATATAATAATTTTTGAATTACAATATAAACGAATGTAATCTCATCATATCGTTGGTTATCGCGCGTCGTGTTGTTGCTATATACACGTGCGTATTCACTGATAACAATATTTGTAGTTCTCCACAAAAGTTCTTCAAATGTATTATTTTTGAGTCGCCTTGAATTGGATTTTCTTAATCTTCTTGTTTTGAGTTTTGGATCTTTTGTCCTTACATGCGACGGCCTTGGCGTTATCACAAGTTGCAAATAATATGGCGTCTTCCTACGCTCAGCCTTGTTTTCAGGTCGTAAGCGCGACTTCATCAACAGCTCATTGTACGTCCCCACCGAGGGGCTCGAGCCTACCCTGAATTAGGGCATTTATGCCTTAGTCGACCACGCTGGCCCAGTGCTGGTTGGTCAACTTCACTTGTGTAATCTTTGAATTTCTTCGCAGGAGTGTGCAGGTTTCATCACGATGTTTTCTTTCACCGTAAAAGCGTCGAATAAACGCACATATGAATTCGAAAAAACATTGGTACGTGGTGGAGATCGAACCCGCGTCTCCCGGACGTAAGTGCGACTTAGTACACAACTATTCTGGTGTTCTTTGCATAGAATGTATTAGATTCATAGAATAGAACTAGATCCCATTTCCGTCGGTGATACATGACTCTGCTGTCGTGGCATTAGGTGTTATGTTACAGTAAATAAATTCGATATTGGGTTGTATTGTATTTATATTTTTCGCCAGCACAGCAATGTTTTGTTTTCATATTTATTGCACAATTACATCGATGCATGCAAACCATAATCTTCATGTTTAAAATAAATATATTTGTTTACTTTTATACTAAATTACATACCTATCCTTCTTACTTTACGTCATCAGTTTCCTCCCATGTAGGTAAAGTATGATTACCATAATAGTCCAACATGAACATGTGAATGTAATCGATAATAACGTTAGTCCAACGCACGTGACCATTTTGTTTTCATAATAATTAAATCATTATTATTTCCGTCGCCAATTATAGAGTGCCGGATACTTTTAATTAATTGCCTAGATACTAAAGTGGTTTTATGCACTCGAGGCTTGGACTAATTTAAGAATAAAGATTAATCATTACTCGTTTGAAAACAGTAAATGTTCAAAATGGAGGTTGCAAAACCAGGCTAATGTAATTAAGTCTGCCAAAACAAAGGAGAAAACAACAAAAGATGTCGCGATATTGGACGCGGATTTTCCCAAATGCCGATGTGATATAAGAAAAGCGTCTATAAGACAAAGAAGCCATCGTAAAACCGTGAAAATATCGGTGGCTGTAGGCCAGAAAGGGGATCAGCTTGGAAATGAGGATATGAATAAACAAACTAATCGTATACGTGAACGACGTGGTATTAACGAATCGCTTATAGGACGATTGTTTACGCTTCGGAGTCCTATTGGAATCATACAAGGACACTGGAAGTTGAATGAAGTTAAATGTGTGTTACGAGGGCGTTAGAATAAGGTAACCGAGGCCGATGGCGAATTGTTTATGTTTCGCGAAGGTTTCCCTCATTGTTAGATAAGTTTAAGGCTATTGTAATCTCTCATATGTTAGTATAAGGTATTTCAAATTTCTGATTAGTTGTCAGGAGGTCGTCAAGATACAAATACACGGAGACCTGTATAGTATAAGTACAATGCTACGGAAAACGCCGTATTTCTGTTGGAGTACTGGGCTTCTAACATCTATAATAAATACCGAATAGATATGACTTCAGGAAGGATGTCATTTCTTGGATCTTTGATTGTAGACATAAATATCTCCCTATGTGATACTAATTAAGTACTAATAAGAAAAGTTAACAACTGTTTTTGTTTTTGTTTTAGTTTGGA
>CATNWD010000110.1:0-84000 GCA_951230895.1 Carpatolechia fugitivella | reverse complement strand
GCTTAGCACCACATAACTACTTTTAATAATTCTTAACTATTTTTACCCATAGCCAATACTATAATTTAAATAAAAAGTTTTGATTTGTATTGCGACCCGTCAAGCTCCGTCCCGATTATGCGCACGGGGTTGAGATGCGGGGTGCCGGCGACTGACTCTTGCTGTCCGCTGCTGGTGAAGATGTTCGGCCCGCAGTGGCCGATTACGAGAAACAAGTGATAGGAAACATAAGAAATGACAAGGCCAATTCTATCTTCAATGAATCCGCGGGGAGAGGCAGGCAGGCGATGGGGCGCGGGGTGCGGTGCTGATGACGGCTTACTTCATCAGATCTTCACTCTTCGACGTCTTCCAGTTTGCTTGGGAGTGATGTGCTGAAATAAAAATGTAAATGTTGCTTGCTTGCGTTGGTCTTCTGCACCCTGTATTTTCGGCGGGTGTAGGTGCGGGTTCTAGGGTAGGGCCCCCGTATCCCGGGCTGCGTCTCCTCGTGTGAGGGTCACTGGAGGCTGTTAGCGGGTAGCAGAGAGTAGCTAGATTTTGCAGGTGAGGGATGGGGCCGGTGTCGGCGCGGTAGAACATCCGCTTCGACAGTCGGCGGATGAATTCTCTTACGGTTGACATCTGCAGGTCATGCGAGATAACGTCGTTGCGGACGTAGCGCCCAGCGCCCGTGATGACCCGTAGCGCGACGTTCTGCACGACCTCGAGGCGGCGCTGCTGCGCTTCGGACGCAAGCGCGTACCATGCTGGTGCCGCGTAGGTGAGGCGGGACCGGATGTAGGTCTTATATATCCGAACTTTGGCTCTCAGCGGGAGACGGGAATGCAGTACTGGTCGTAACAGAGCCCGCGCAGCCTTGGCTTGGTTGGTGACATGGGTCACCATCGGCTTCATGCACAGGGCCCTGTCTATGATGCACCCGAGGTATCTCACTGTGGGCTGCCAGGAGACGTCCTGGCCCCGCAGCATCAGTAGGGGCGGTGGGCGACGTGATTGGCCCGTGAGTAGGGCGACCGTCTTGCCCACGTTAATGGCCATTCGCCAACGGTCCAGCCAATCGGGGAGGAGGTTTAGGACACGCTGCATTTTGGCCGCGGCACGCTCTGGGCGGCGGGACGAGGTGAAGTACGCGCTGTCGTCCGCGAACAACGCCAGCTCGACGTCATTTTCCCATTCTTCTAGTTGACCTTGAAGGGTGGGGATGTCGTTGGTGTAGAGAGCGTAAAGACAGGGTGAGATGCAGCTGCCTTGCGGGACCCCGGCCCGGATGATCTTGGGATCTGAGTTTACGCCCTGTACGGCGACGACGAATTCACGGCCTCGCAGGAAGTCAGCTATCAGCCGAGTTATTCCGAGTGGTAAGGAAGTGGCGAGGAGTTTGCAAAGAAGGCCGGCGTGCCAGACACGGTCAAAGGTCTTTTCTATGTCTAAGAAGACCCCGACCGTGTAGTGGCCCTTGTTGCGCTCCTCGGCCAGCAGGTGGAGCACCCGCGTCAGCTGGAGCGTCGTAGAGTGGCTCCCGCGGAATCCGTACTGTTCCGGCCGCAGCTAGATGTGCGGACGGTTTCGTCGCAGGAGTAGACGCTCGAACAGTTTCGCGAGGTGGATCAGTAGCATAATCGGCCGGTAGCTGGCAGCCAGGCGTAGGTCTTTGCCTGGCTTGGGGAGGGCGATCACCTTACCCTTTTTCCAATCGGCGGGGAAGTGGCCGGTGCGCAGTATCGCATTGAAGAGGCGCGCGATCGCGACGATGGCCTTACGCGGGAGTCTTTTGAGCGCCTCGGTGGGTACTCCATCTAGGCCTGGTGCTTTTCTGTTGGGGAGGCGCCGGTTCGCCTTTGCCAGCTCGACCGGTGAGATGAATGTATCCCCCGGGAGCGGTGGAGATGGGGCCAGCAATTCCTCTTCGACTTGGGCCTCTGTCGCCTCGTGGAAGGCCTCCATGTTGTGGGCGCTGGGGTTGGGGGTGAACTGCTGTTCAAGGTGGTTCGCCAGAACCTCCGCGCGTTCACCCGCGTCATAACACCTCGCCCCCTGGGCGTTGAGAAGGAGGTAGGTGGGCTGCGCTGCTCGGGTGAGCTGCCGGTTTAATTGGTAGAGGCTCCTCTCGTTCTCACCCACGTGGTCGATGAGTTTCTCCCACATGGTACCACGGTGGGCCTTCACGTCCGCCGACAACTTCTCGGCTACTCTGTTTAGTTCCGTTTTGATGCGGGGGCAGCGGGTCCGCGCCCAGAGGCGATGTAGCTCCCTCTTGCGGTGCAGGTCTTTGAGCAGGTGATGGGGTAGCTCATCGCGGCGGTGGGATCTTACCACCTCTGTCGTTGTGGCCGCGTCTTTCGCCTCCTGGATGCGTATGGTAATGGTGGCCGCGGCGCGCTCGACGTCGCTCGGGCTGGACAGGGGGCCCTTCAGCTCCACGTCCTCCAGCGCGTCACGGAAAGCCTGCCAATCCACCTTGGACCTCATGTTCGGTGGTGGTGGGGCCATGGTGTTGTGACCCAGCGTTATCAGGATCGGGAGGTGCTGCGTGCTTAGGTCGTAGAGCACCTCGACGTGGACCGGGTAGGGGAGGGCCTGATGCAGGACTATGTCCAACACGTTGGGGCGGCAGGCTGGGTCAGTGGGCACGTTGGTGGGCGCCTCGGGACCTACTACAGAGTAGCCGTGTACCTCGGCGTCCTGATGCAGTACTCTTCCGGCGCGATTTGTGTTGTGAGAGTTCCAGGCTGGGTGTTTGGCGTTCAAGTCACCAGCCAGGAGTGTTGGCTCTCCGGTGAGTACTGCCCTAATATCGGCCGGTCGTAGCGGTGTGTGGTTGTGCGGTGGCCGATAGGCGGCGAAGAGTCTCAGTTCATGGGCACCCACCTTCATCCTGACGCCTATGCTGCGCATGGTTTGGAAAGGCGGGAGGGCCAATTTTTCGTGTATCAGTCGTCTCCTCACCAGCACAGCAGTTCCACGGTATGGGCCGGTGGGGGTTGTCTCGTCTCGCCGATACACGAAGAAGTTGGGGACTTTAAGCTCATTGTGCGGGGCCAGTTTCGTTTCGCCCAGCAACACGACGTCTATCGCCTGCTGCTGGACGACCATTCTGAGGTCGTCTTTTTTCTCTTTGACTCCTCCGGGGTTCCAGTACATAATCCTTAGCGCCATCCTAGAGGACATGTACTAGATCCCGGAGTGCCATGGTGATGGCCAGCCTTGCGTCGCCTCCGGTGAGCAACACGTCGTAGAGGTTTTCGAGGACGTCTATGAAGCATCTTATTACCTGCGCCGTCTCTATACCCGGGTGGGGCTCCCTTGTGTTGGGGAGGTAATAAGACGTCTGTCGGGGAAGCGGTTGTTGGTGGTTGCGATGATGACGGAGCGTGGGTGGTGGCGGCTGCTGCGGTTGTTGCTGTTGATGTTGCTGCGTTAGGTGCGCGAGACGGGACGCTTCCCTCGTGTACTGGCAGGGCTCCACATCTTTTCTTACCCCCACTACAGCATCATCCGCGAAGTCCATTGGCGGTTGGATCACCGCGGTTGGTACCTGGCGTCCTGGCGGGCTCTCCGGGGGCGGGGGAGGCAGTTGTTGCAGTGTAGGGTGGCGCGCAGTATGCGCGGTGTACTGCGTTTTGCGCGCTTTATTTTTCTTACCCCGTTTTTGTAAGGCTGCTCCTCTGGGCGTCGGCTGGTTGGCTGGCGGCGCAAGGGTGGTCGGTGCAAGGGTCCTCGGCCCTATGTGACCCTGGCTAGGCTGTGGCGGCGGGTGAGCTACCCGGAGCTCTTGTTCGGTTCAGCGGGTTGGATCGCTGTTGTGGCGTATCTTTGCGCTGTTCCCGAAGCTGTTCGGTGGGCTGCGGGTGGGTTTGGTAGTGGCGGGTGCGCTTTGATTTCGCGCCTTCGCATTTCTTCGAGCCGCACTGGACAGCGGGGATTGTTTGCCGTGTGTTGCTGCTTGCAGTTTGCGCAGGTTGGCAGCTCGGCGAGTGATTTATTTTATTTTTTATTTTATTTTTATGTATTCGGAATACCAACAGCTATAATACAATTTAGTTAATACATAAATATGGTGACTACAGAGCCAATAACAGGTATTCGCAACTAGAAACAAAATTGTGATGTCGACTTAACGCTAGAAACACTGGTTCGAAATACGTACATAACATAAAATTTAAAAAGCACCAACTATAAATAAATAATAATTACATAGCATTAATTAGGCATGGGATGTTGCTGCGCTCGCGACGGTTTTGGACCAAAGAATTCTTCAGTAAAGATTCGCCTTATTGCTGATGGATTCAAGCAGAATAAATCGAGATGTTTGTGCTGTTTGGACAAAACATTATATAATTTACTGACTCGAATGAAAAATGAATTTCGACGATAATTTGTGTTCGCTCTAATACTTCCTAAAGGATCAAAATGTCTGATAGATAACCTGTTAGGAACATTTATACAGACGTTTTCTAATAAGTTGGGACACCCTCCATCCTCCCATGGCCCTACCTGCCGTTAGGCGTACGGGCCGAAACGTATGGGTGTGCGGGGTACTTGCTCGAGGCACTTTTCCCAAACCGGCACACCCTACAAATTCTGAAAATTGTCCCTGCCCTTCTCCTCCCGAAGGAGGCGGACAAATGCCCCTCTCCTCCCGTAGGAGGCGGGCTTGATTGAAACGCCAGCTGCCCAAATGGGCTAAGACGACACACGAACGGGACTGCGCGCACTACGCCACCGTGACTGGTGGGCCTATTCGTAGGCACGTCTTATGGCATGCCATTCGTGCGCAAATTTGCGGAGCGCCACGAATCGCTCCGGGCTAGAAACTAAGTCCGCATGGTAAACTGGCCCGGCGTAGTCCCTCGGCAGCAGATGGATGCCGCTCAACATCACCTCACGGGGCCCAGCGTATAACGCGCACTCCCACAGCGCATGATCCCGGTCTTCCAAGACATCAGCTTCACACGGGCATAATGGACTGTCACACAACGTCATGGCGTTAAGTCTGCTACGGAAGCACCCATGTCCCGAGAGGAGCTGCGACACCACGTAGTCAGGTTCTACCCAATAGCAATCCAGCCGAACACCAACCGAGGGAAAGAATCTGAACAGGTCCCTCCCATTCTCGCTACCCTCCCATCGCTCCTGCCAGAGGTCAACAACTTCCTTCACAATCGACAGCCGTCTTGCCCTGATCTCCCTGGGAGCCAATCCCGGAATCTCTTCCCCAAATCTGCCCACACGCAAGACCTCCAGGTCAGCAGGCAGGGTACCGGCCAAGACCGGCAGTGCTGCCGTGCTGCACGAGCGGTACGCCTTGGTGAGCAGACACAGCGACGAGCGCTGAGTCGACAATAGGCGCCTCTTCACGGCGAAGGTGGACCATCGATGGTACCATACACCCGCAGCATATGTTAATACCGACACGTACGTCCCACGGTACAACATCCTCAGCGCTCGGTATCGGAGTCCCCAACGAGTAGTCGAAACCCGGGACATCTTGCCAAAACAGTTGGCAGCGCTCTCCCCAATCACTTTAGCATGCGGGATGTAGGACCTCGCATGGTCCAGGGTGATACCCAATACACGCGCCTGAGCGACCGATGCTATGGAGGCTCCATCCATCCTGATAGTCGGTGCACGAGCGAACTGGCCCTTGCAGGTCATTGTCATCGACTTCGCAGGAGAGAAGCTAAGCCTATTACGTCCGCCCCACTCCGCGATAGCTTCCAACGCCGAACCCGCTTTTCGCTCAATCTGTGCCCTGGATGAAGCCTCAATAACAACAGTCACATCATCAGCGTATGCAATTAAGGTCACCCCCTCCGGGAAGGGCAGTAGCAGTATATCGTTGAGGAGAAGATTCCATAGTGTGGGACCCAACACCGATCCCTGTGGACATCCCATGGTGCTTCGCTTGCTAGCCCTCTGATCACCCGCAACCAAGGTGACAGTGCGGTCTGTGAAATAGCTGACCAGCAAGCGGTAGATATTCGGTGCAATACTCCACTGTTTGGCCTTAAGGAGGATCATCGGCCACCACGCATTATCAAATGCACCCGAGATGTCCAGAAAGATCAGCTGGACATATTTTTCAGCACTGTTGTCTATTAACTCGTTCAAACGGAGCAGGGCAGTGGAGGTCGAGCGACCACGGCAGAAACCGTGCTGGCCCTCCGCCACCCCCCGCGTCAAACAAGGAGAGCAGGACAAAAGGACCCTCTCTAGAACCTTCCCTAAAATCGGCAGCAATGTGATAGGCCTATAGGCCTTCGGGTCAGACAGCGGTTTGCTGTTGCCCTTTGGCAGGACGATGAGTTGCCCCAGCTTCCAGCAGTCCGGAAAGACACCCTCAGCTACACACTTGCTGAACATCAAATACATTTCTGCACCTGTAGCTTTCCACGCCCACTTCACAATCCTGGAAGTGACACCGTCAAAGCCAGGAGCCGTGTTCGGCAAGGACCGGATAATACGCTCTACAGCGTCGATGCTAGGGGCTAGCGCATCGCTCCCTGAGGGAGCAATGGCAGCCGCACATCGAACTTCCCTGTGGTAGGGGGTGTCCTTTCCGGGGTCGTCATCCGGGCACAAAGCGCCAACCAGACCCGCCATGGTGTCGCCTGTCTTCATGGTATATCCCTCGGCTAGTTTCAGACCACTGATTACGTTGGAGGGGGGGCGTCTACGCCCACTGGCCTCTCTATACGCCACTCCCCACGGGTCCTCATTCCCTGACTCCGCCAACTGCACATAGAATTCCATCTCCGCTTCTCTCATAGCATGCTTGTACGCGATGCGTTTGGCACGAAGGTCATCATGCAAGCGTTCCTCAGTATCGCCACCTTGACTACGTGACCCTTGCCATTTGCGACGAGCCCTACCGACTTGGAGTCTTAATGCGTCCAGGGATGGAGACCACCACTCATACTTCTCGCTCTTAGTCCTCGAACATTTGCCTAGGCATTCCGTTGCCGTGCGCAGAAGAATCTCGGAGTACCGCTTGCAGTAGTCGGCCGCAGACATGTTGGAGTGCAGCTGGTCCATACGGGCAGATAAGGTGGAGCAAAAGAGGTCCCAATCAACCCCACGGTCCCGAAGAAGTTGGGACAGTCTACCACTCCATTAAGAATATTACTTAAGTATATTAAGTCAGCCATTTGCCTTCTTTTATCCAAAGGTAGGAAATGATACCTTGCACATCGAGTTTCATAACCGTGGTCAAGACGTTTGCTTTTAAATTGCAAATATCGGAGAAACCTTTTTTGTATAGATTCAATTCGATTAATGTGTACTTTATACTGCGGGTTCCAAACTACAGATGCATATTCCAGGGTGCTGCGCACATAAGAACAGTACAGTACTTTGATTGCCTTGAAAGTTTTAAAACTGACGGTGGATCTCTTGATAAAACCGAGTGATTTAGAGGCTTTCTTAATAATGTGGTCAATATGATGATCAAAAGCTACTTTTGTATCTTGAATGACTCCAAGATCCTTCATAACATTAACTTTGGAGATGGAGTTATTGCTCAGTGTGTAATTAAAAACAATTGGCCGTTGTTTGCGGGTAAAAATTGTAACAAAACATTTTGAGATATTTAAGTTTAATTTGTTTTTGACACAGTATTCGACCAAGTTATTTAAATCGTTTTGTAGAAGTTTACAATCTGAGTCATTTCTAATAGACCTATAAATTTTAGTGTCGTCAGCGTATAACAGAAATTTTGAATGAGCAAAGCATGAACCGATATCGTTGATAAAAACCACAAAAAGCAACGGCCCCAGCAGAGAGCCTTGTGGAACACCAGATGGAATGGGCATCCATTTCGATGTAAAGCCATTGATTGCCACGGCTTGTGATCTATTTTTAATGTAGGAGGAAAACCATCGAAACAAATTTCCGTGTACACCGGCGTAGGATAACTTTTCAAGAAGTAGTACGTGGTCTATTCGATCAAACGCCTTGCTGAAATCCGTGAATACAACATCCACCTGAGCACCCAGATCCATTTGCGAAGTAACATAGTCATTAAAGACTAGTAAGTTAGACGTAGTAGATCTACGCATCAGAAAACCATGTTGATCCGGAGAGAAAAACGATTGCAAAGACGCGTAGAGCTGACGGTGGACTATTTTTTCAAAAATTTTAGCAAATATGCATAGTTTTGAAATTGGCCTGTAGTTTTTGACATTTGATTTCTCTCCGCTCTTGTGGATGGGTGTTACAAATGCAGACTTCCAGAGGGTAGGCACAATGCCTTCATTTATGGAACGCTTGAAAATTATACTTAGGGGCAAAGTAAGACTCACAGCACATTTTTGTATTAGGATTGGGGGAATGTTATCGGGACCTGCACCCTTATTTAAGTCAATATGTTTTAATAGTCCCAAGACCTCGTCCGGTTTTATTTCGACGTCACATATATTAAAATTACTACTATAGCTAAAATTACTCTGACCAGGCGTATCGCTAGGTGGTGGATCTTGTGTTAGAAAAGTTGATTGAAAATAAGTAGCAAATAAATTACACACAGATTCGCCTGTATTGCTAGCCAGACCCTCGAAATTCATACTAGAGGGTAGTCTATGTGAAGCCTTATTAAGAGTTTTAGAATAAGTCCAGAAGAAACGGGGGTTGTGAGTTATTGAGTCTTCCACCCTATCAATATAAGCATTATAACAATCTTCTTGTATTTTTTTGGCTCGATCTCTTAGTAACGCATATGATTCGTAATCATCTAAATTGCCGTATGTGTTATATTTATTTAAAAATTTAGATTTCTCTTTTAAAAGTTTTTTTAGAGAAGATTTAAACCAACCGGGAGAGGTGTTACTTTTTAATATTTTGTTAGGAATAAATTGATCCCTGAGATCGTGAAGCGTAGAGTTTAAAAAAGATACAGCATCATCAATAGATCCACTAGACAGGATATAATTCCAATCAATATCAAGTAACGCAGAATTAATTTTCTCATAGTCACCGTTTTTATAAAAATAAACCTTTCTACGGTTCTCTTCCAGGGGAGTGTAGGAGGCAAAAGGTAGTTGCATAGTCAACGCCCTATGGTGTGGATCTTCAGGTACAAGCGGGTCATCACAAGGGCGCAACGATAGGGACGAATTAGAAAAAACGAGATCCAAAATTTTTTCGTTAATATTACGGATATAATTATACTGATAAAGGTTGCATTCAGTAGTTACATCAAGGAGATGTATTTGGCTTTCACTTGATGCACCTATGGGCTCAAGGTAACCAGTAGAATGTTGATTCCACGACACGTTAGGCATATTAAAATCTCCTAAAATTAGTATTAAATCGTTTGTATTGCAATAACATAAATTATCTGAGAGCTTACTTGAGTAGTTATCCAGCTGGGAACATAACGAGTTACCACCTTTTTGTTGACATATATATACAGTACATATGTGAAGCGTAAAACTAGATTTCTTATTGCGCAGTTTTATGGTAAGCCAGAGATCCTCAGCAGATGATTGCCAGTGCGGGCGCTCCTCCGACACCAAATCTCGCTTAACTGCCAATAACACTCCACCCCCATACTTCTGGCCAGTCGAGTCGTAATTACGATCATGACGCCACACCATGTACCTATCATCAAAAAGTTCTTGATTACCAATTCCATCGATCAGCCAAGTTTCGGTTAACGAAATTATGTCAAAATTACTCAATGCAATATTTCGCCTAAACTGCTCTGTTTTAGTGCGCAGACCCCGTGTATTTTGGTAATAAATATTAAGTGAAGTACCTGTGCCAACATACAATACGTACAAAGAGTGTCAGGTTAAAGGTTATACAGAATTGACTATAATATTTGATACTCACTAAAACAATGTCAGACAAACAACTAGTCCCTAAGCTAGCAATATAATAACAGTATAAGTAAAGATCATAAAATATAAAGGAAAACAAATTAAATTCATAAGTTATTAATTCAGAATTACGGCCAGTTCGAAAATTTTGTTCAAAAGAATACTCGAAAGCAAGCAGTAATGCGTATTGGAGTATAAACCAAATGCGAGAAGCTATAAGGCAAATAATAGAATACAGGCGCGTCTTTGTTCGTCTCACAAGCACAGCGATGATAAGTGTAACTAAAAAGTCAGGGCTTTCCAAGTCGCGGGCGCAGCTATAAGGAAAAAATAGCAATGAACTGTGGTGAAGGCTAAGATACACAACGCTAATTAAATTATTTTCTGCAAATCTTTTTCCGTATTTATGCGAAATGTAGCTGAAGTATCTGACTTTCGGGCAAGTATTTTGCAGTGTTTGACCCAAATATAGCGGAAGTTTTTTTCGCTAGCCAAATCCTTTGCTTTCTTTAATAGCGCCTTGTTGTGTAAAGTAAGGTGATCATTGACAAAAACCTTTCCGTTGCCAGGATAGCCCAAGTCCGCAGCCAAAAGATCCTTATGTTTCCGTGCAGCGGCAACAAACTCTTCCTTACAGTACCGATTGTTGAGCGATATAATAATTGATTTTTGGGCATCAGATTTAAGACTCGGGACACGAGCGATGTAATTAATATCTTCTCTGCGGACTGGGCAATGAATAGTATTACCTATCTTTTGTGCAATATCATACAAGTTTTCGTTCTTCTTTTGTGGGACACCCTTAATTTCCTCATTGTTTGCCCGAGCCCATTGCTCCTTCTCAAGTAGACTCACGTTGATTTTCTCAAGCTCAGCTTGCACAGTCAGAACCAAGTCAGACCTTTCTTCCACCAGAGATAGCCTCATCTCTAAGGATTTTGTTTTATCCGAGAGCTTCTCTGTAGACTCATGGACAAATTCCAGAGAACTTTTAAGTTCAGTTATTTCCAGCTTAATAGTCTTGACATCTTCCACAAGGGAGGCCAGGGGAGCAAGCTGCTTGGATATATTCGCTAGAGTCGCTTTCATCTCGTTAAGCTGCGTTGAGACCTGTGGATCCGGACGGGATATGGCTGCAGGCGATGCAGGTGCCGCCTTACAATCCGCGCAGCGCCACGAACTCTTTCGCTCTCCGAGTTTCCGAAAATTTGTTTCCGTGGTTCCAGCACATTGGAAATCGTATTGACGCTTGCATGTACTGCAAGTTGTGCCATCAGACACTGTATCTCCACAACGCGCACACGTAAACATATTTCCGCGACCCGAAAGTTGGGAATCACTGCGAAACTGGTAAGCGTGCGTCTCCCCGGCTCGATCAGAACGGACTGTAGTTTAGATTTAATGGGCCCCTTAGATGTAGATAATTATAATTATAAGTATATATTAACTTTACAATGCAATTTAACAAAGTATGTAGAAGCATATCCTCTCGAGAAGAAGGATACTGTTTCAGTTGCTAATTTATTTGTAAATAACTTTATTTTAAGATACGGTATCCCAAAAGAGATACTTACTGATCAAGGCACTGAATTCATGTCTTCAGTAATGGGAGAAGTGTGTGACTTATTGAAAATCACTAAACTTTACTCGACAGCGTATCACCATGAGACTCTGGGAGCGTTGGAAAATACGCATAAAAGTTTAGGAGCTTTTCTTAGAATACAGTGTAGCAACAACATGACCGATTGGAGCTCATGGCTACCCTATTGGTGTTTTTCATACTCAGACACAATACACTCCATTTGAGTTGGTATTTGGAAAAGTGTGTAATTTACCAAGTAATATACAAAATAGCGGTATAGAACCATTATATGATCCAGACGTATACCCTTTGCAATTGAAATATAGACTACAAAAAGCAAATGAAGATGCCAGAGGAAATTTGTTGCATGAAAAAGTTTGTAGAAAGGTAAAATATGATAACAAGGCAAATTCTGTAGAATATAAGAAAGGTGATTTAATACTGTTAAAAAACCAAGTAGGAAATAAGTTAATTAGTATTTATCTAGGTCCATATAAAGTTAAAGAAGATTTAAACACCAATGTAAAAATTTTGAAAGGTGATAAGGTTTATATAACACATAAAAATAATACTCTAAGTTGTTTATAAATTAATTATAATTAGTAAAGTAATATTATAAGTAAAAAAAAAATGTATTTTATCAAGTAGAACGCAACACATTTTTTTTTTCCAGAACCCCAGGGATGAAATGTAAAGACTATTAATACTTAGACTGCAGCATAATGTTATTGACTGCTACATATGTTGCGTATTGCTTGATTTGCAATAATAATCAACATTTACTTTAATTCATTATTTGTATTCATTCTATATTTGGACACTGAACAATACAGATGTTTCGCTAATATCCTCGTCTCATTTACTCTGTCGCCTACGTCCCTCCTAATATAGTAGTCGAATGAAGGATACAGTAATGGTAGCAATTTGATATTCTAAAACTCGTTTGCGGGGTTCATAGCTGCGTCTCCGGGCGACAGGCAGCGGCCTATTAATCATCATACGTCCCCACCGAGGGGCCTAGCCTACTCTGAATTAAGGTGATTAGGCCTGGCCTAAGTCGATCACGCTGACTCAGTGCGGGTTGGGCGACTTCACACACAACCTTTGAATTTCTTCGCATCAGTGTGTAGGTTTTATCACAATGTTTTCCTTAACCGTAAGAGCGTCGAATAAATGTACATAATGAATTCGAAATTGAAAAATACATTGGTACGTGGTGGGGATCGAACGCACTTCTCCCGGACGGGAGGGAGTGGCACTAGCCACTAGACCACCGACGCTCTACCGTCTAATACCGCTGTAACGAGGCATTCGCCCTCTTTCCTGTTTTATGACTGGCAACCTTTCTTGCTGGCAGTTTTATCTTTCATTTTAAATTCTTTTTCAAATTTAGATTTCTTACGTTTCGATTTTGTCTTTTTTCTGCCAAATTCTTCACTTCATGTCCTGATCTCCAACAGTAAACTTGTACTATTTCCCACGTTAGTTACATAATATAAAATAAATAATATATAAATACAAAAATCCCTTTCTTTCGGACAGTGGCCTGGTTATTTGACACACTTTATTTTACTATCCTCTACAACATTCTTCGTGTGGTCCAGCCTCCTGGCCGCTGGACCACACCGCCCTAATTTTGGGCAGATTAGAGCACTCAAGTTAAAACGGCCTAATGAAACTGTCGTAATCTATTGATCAATCATCTGTTTAATAAATTCAACTCTCCCAAAATAGTTTTCAAACCGACTACACCGAAGAACCTAGAAGCGTGGAAATGAGCAAAGAGGTTCTTCATTAGACGTTGGTATTTCATTAAATTCGTTCTTAAATAAAAATAAAAAACCATCTCCTTCTTCATACTCATTGAAACCCAGAACATACAACGCTTTGCTTACACACCGGTCAATCTACAAACATGAAATTTTGTACAAGTTATCCATCCGTAACATAGTGTCAGAGGGCTTTTTAAAAATTTGTCCTGAAAGTGGGATAAATTCTAAAACTTTAAAAAACATAATTTCCATACTAATTGAAGCCCAGAATGACAACTAGACAATGCCCTGCCAACACCGGTGTGTCTACAAGCATTGAATTTTGTACAAAGTATCCCTACATAGTGTTGATATCCACTAAATCTCAGATAAATGTGACCCCCGACATTTAGTTTCTTTACAGAAGACACCCACCAATACAAATATTTAGAAATAATACAGTCTAAAGTGGCAAACTTTAAAGATGGCCTCTCGTTTGGGAAGCGGCTGTTCGATTCCTAGGACGTACTTATAATATTATGTTGTCGAGTTTATTCGACGCTCTTACGGAACAGGAAACCAGCATACGCCTGTGTGTGATGTCGAGTCTCCTAAAATCATAGCTGACTTCTGGTTCTTCGCTTCGGGTTCGGATCTCGGGAACATTGTCAGGCAATCTTTGTGAGACGTTTCCCAATATGATTAAGAAGTTAAAATTACGGAGAGAATCACTTTATTTCCGATAAAAAAGATCCGTGCTTCGAAAAACACGACTACTTTGTCGCTACACGAGTCATGTCAGTGATCTTGGGCGGATCTATAACACTGATGCCAGAGTTTGTGAGGTCGGTTGTCGACCTTACAACCCACGCGATAAAAAAGAAGAATTGCTCATTCAGAGTAGGCTCGAGCCCCTCAGTGAGGACGTATGCAAGCAGGTAACGACATAAAATAGGTATCATAAAGTTAATGAAAGCATTTTTTTAAATCGATCTTTGAAATGCCTCCGGACCATTACATACACGCGCTGTGGCGTCTCTATCACAGAGTTTATACAAACGGACTGCGTTTGGACTGCATTCCAGCAGCAGAATAGCAGTCAGAGTGCAGTTGATGTTACAAAGTCAAAGTCAAAATAATTTATTTTCATAGGATGTTATTACATCACTTAGATCCGTCATTACATTTTTTTGGGTTTTACTGCACTGCAACTGACAGACGACAGCATTTCAATTATTTGTAAAGATTTCGGGCAATTACAATTAAAACCAAAGTCTCACAACGTATTTTATTAGAATATAATTGGTAATTAGTAATAATAATAATATTATGCTACGAAAAATTAAATGTCCCCAGCATGTAATAATAAATATTTTTCTCCTCTTTAATTATAAATACAAACAAACACGCCTGCAAATTATTTAATTACTGCGTAGGTAATTACATAAAGGTAAATCAAATATGTATATAAAAAAAAGCTCGTCTCCCTCCTCCGCCTGTTGTTAACAACTTACAGTCTAACCTAACCGAAGTGTATTCGTTCTGGGTGGCTTAGAAAAACGCGGCGTACAAAACCAGGGGCGGTCATGAAGGTTTCCCCTCATCACACGAATATTAGCCTTGAGCGGGATTTGAACCCACGACCCATTGCTTCGTAGGTGGGCGTACGCCACGAAGCCTAGTTGGTAGTGCTACCACAAATTTCCCTTACACTCGATAAACAATTTGCTCTATGTAGGTACCTATCTTTAAATAAACATTATACCTAGTTGTTACTGCGTAATTTAGATTGTGGTTGTCCTTATTAGGAACACTGCTGATAAAGCTAGGTGCCTAGTACCTACCCACAAAGTGTAATGAGGAAAATAATACTATGATTCATAATTAATTTATTACAATCATGTACTTATATGGTAAATTTACATTATGTTCGTATGTGAATCACTGACCATGAACCCTGCTAGGGTGTGGCAAAATTAATAACACATAGTATCTGCAGTCCAAATAGGTATTGAGATTATTAAATATTATGCTATTCTAAATTATTAAAATACCACCCCAAATCACAATGTCAATACACTATTAAAAATAAAAATAAAAAGAAATAGAACGAGTCAAGTGAGAACGAGACGAGTCAGCAGGTTGTAAGGCTGCTAGTCGTTGTGGAGCGTCGCGAAGAGAAAGATCACTCAAACCTAAAAGTTGTAAATTATAAAGTTAATATACAAAACTATTATAATTGGGCGATTCTTTCCTTGAGATGTTGCTAGTTCGCGAGTTGGTAACGCACTCAACAGGTTAATGTAATGATTTTAGTATTTAAAGAACACTGCAGCGCGTGGCCGGAAGTTAGTAGGCTGCCGCGTCTGCATAAAAGTATGTACGGGGTCGAGACGGTACAAAAAATAATACTCTTAACGGCGAATCTGCAAAAACAATGTTATTATTAGGTATTTCTTTAATTTACAGAGTATTTTATTTTGAAATTAACTAGCGGCCCGCCCCGGCTTCGCGCGGGTAGATCAACGTCTAAAACAAAAATCCTATTCTTTACATTATGTACTCTTTAACTTACGATATATACTACCTACTCAAATCAAATGAAAAATGTTGTCCTGCCATTTTTCTTACCTCTACCCTACCCTACACCTACGCAACATCTACCCTACACGTACCTTACACCTACGCAACATCTACCCTACACGTACCCTACACCTACGCAACATCTACCCTACACGTACCCTACACCTACGCAACATCTACCCTACACCTACGCAACATCTACCCTACACGTACCCTACACCTACGCAACATCTACCCTACACGTACCCTACACCTACGCAACATCTACCCTACACGTACTATCACGGACACCCGCGCCTGACCACCTCTAAGTTCATTATTGTTTGCACACGAAAAATAAACGCTCTCTCAGCTTGCGCTAGCCCCGCCCCCCGGTTATGAATACATCAATAGCTATGTCCCAAGCGTGATCGGACTACACCGTGCCGCGCCCGCTCCCCGCACCCGCCCCTTACGTCGCCTGCCACGCCGCGCTGCGATCGTTCTCTCGAAGTGCGATCGTTCTTCGAGAGATCAGCAGGTGACGTAGGGGGTGGGTGCGGGGTGCGGGCGCGGCACGGTGTAGCCCGATCACGCTTGGGACGCGTGGACAGCTATCTATAGACACACGAGTTGCAGATAATTCATAAATAAACTACGGCCTGCCGAGCGCACTGATGACGCACCCTGTTTATTGTTATTATTACTTTTACTACTTCTAACTACTATATTTTTACTCGAATTAAAACTTTGGTGTGGTAAATTGTAATGGTAGGGTTAGGTATTAATTAAAAAGCATATTAGTAGGTATATTTGTAATGTATTCTAAAGGTAATAATTATTATAATCAGATTAATTACCTAAATAAAATATTATGGAGACATTTTTATATCAGATTTATTATAATCCAATAAAAAAGTTGTGTGTGCATTTTTAATAAATATAAACATTCCCTCGCGAATCGCAATTTGCCAATAACCAACATTTAACTATTATTACAGGTTGTTGTAAACAAAAGTTGTTTCTACTAATGTAAACACATAACGACTTATTTTTCATTTGTAATCAATCATTTAAACAGTTACGTCTATTTTAAATCGAAATAAATAAAACCAAAATTTGCTAAGAGTTAAAACTTGGAAGGTAATTTTTCTATGCAATGCACGCACGTGGTAATAATGCTTTGATGTTACGCGCGAACTCTAATACTTTCTCGCTCACACACGCACTATCTGTTTCAATGAGGCTAGATTTATTTAAAAAGATACTTCATAAAAATCATAGGTAGCGAAATCGATAATGCATGTCCGAGCGAGAAAATAATCGAGATGGCGCGTATTATTGTTTTTTTTTTTTGTCATATTAAAACAAGACATTATTTTAAATGATTTAATAAAAAATTTAAAATACTTACATTTAAGTAGTTACAAAAACAAAAGGGGTATACTTAAATATTTTTAATATGAAATAATCAAAATAATCTGTAAACATATAAAAAAACAAACATAGCAATGATAGTTTAAAAAATAAAAGTAGGTATACAAAAAAAAATTCTACAATTTAAATTACAGTTGGTAAATTATTGATTAATATTAATATCACATACGGATGTGGTGCCCGCGGTCTATCCTCTAAGCTGTTCTCTTCTTCATATCGTCTTGTCCACAGTCGGACAGTGTTTCTCTACAAGAAATAAATAACCAAATCAATTTATCATACTTAATTAGGTAAAAACATTACACCTCATGAGAAGTGACTTTGTTAAAAAAGATTTATTAAAATACTTTTTATTTATAAAACAATGCTTGGCACTGAGCAACTGCTCAGTGGCAAGCATTGTTTTGGAAATTGAAACAGATAGTGCGTGTGCGAGCGAGAAAGTATTCGATTTTGCGCGTATCAATAATTTTAAACTTGTTTCTCGGTCATTTATTTAACATTATAAAACAAACGAAGATCATGCATGTCACTATTTTAGGTCAATTCAGTGCACGAAATTCAGAGTTAAAACTAGGAAGTTAATTATTTATCTTTGCGATGCACACACGTGGTATTAAATAATGCTTTGATGTTACACGAATAATAGTACTAATACAATAATAATTTTATTTTACCAGAGTTGTTTCGAAAAAGAAATAAAGCCAAAAATTATTCAGAGTTAAAACTAGGAAGTTAATTATTTATCTTCGCGATGCACGCACGTGGTAATAAATAATGATTTGATGTTACGCGAGTTAAATGTCTATCTAGTTTTACACAGTCTTCTAAAAAGTGGCTGGCTCTACACATAAAAATACTGATACACAGCGACAGGAAGTAAATATTTTTTGATCTTTTAAAACTAACTATTCAAATTGAAACAAAAATATTGTGTGAGCAAGCGAGAAAGTAACTGATTTCGCACGTAACAACACAGCAATAATACCATGACCAAGTTTAAAAACTGAATATTTCTATGTTTTTTTCTTGTTCGATTATATATAAATTATAATATTATACCTACCAAACATTTATACTGTTGCAAAACAAACTAGAAATCATTCAAATACACACAAGAACGAATTTCAATAAGATAAAACTTTTATGAATTATGGTTTTTAAAATAACTATAAATAAATTAGTCATACAATAATAATATTAACTTACCACTTACGCTCATATGCAGCTGCTCAGCGATTTGACTAATATTAAATCCTTGTCGTTGCAAAAATTATAATTTCGTTTCGTTCTTCTGGTAAGAGATTTCTAAAAGACATTATGAACTTAAAGTTCCGGCACAGGACTATAATTATACTCTAATAATTCTCGCACAGGTCAACGTTTAGGCAATCAAGAGTCAGGTAAACAAAGCTATGGTCAATATCAAAAAGATGAAATAGGTCGTCCGTAAACTCACGAAAGGAAAGAAGAACACGTCACTAAGCTGCGTAGCGCAGATTGCAACTATTTGCATCGCAACTACCCAGTTATGCTGTTGCTTTCCTAATTGACCAAAACTTTGAGGGGGAGCAGGTTCAATAAAATAACAGTTTTTTTTTGTCGAGTCAATTTTTGGAAAATTTTAAAAATGACGGAGTTATGGGGGTTGCCAGCTTACAAGGTCTACCGCTGAGGCTGTTTTCCTCTACAGGTCACATTTCTTAACCAATAAAATAAAATATAAAAAAATTAAGTTTCAAAATATAAAAAAATTAAACAATCAAGGGGTCGGGGATGTTTGTGGAGAAACAATAAAAATAAATATGAAAAGATATACAGACTCGCGAGGTCTACAGCTCACAGAGCCACTAGTTTTGATTGAGATTTTTATTGGTGTAGTACTTTTGTAGGAAACGAAAAACGTGGGGTGCATGAAGTAGATTTTGAAGCATAATCGTGTTTCTCAAAAAACTATAGATTAGAATTTAGCCCCTTTATAAAAAAATCATAGACATCTTCTAGGCGAGCGTAGTTCATCTTTCACCTTATAATGAATTTCTATCAGCTATAATAATGGTCATACGCAAGTCTTTCCAATAATTAAAAAACACAACAATTGAATTTCACTGCAAAAAAGATACTAATAATAACTATTTGTAAGTTTTCAAGACATAACACATAACAACCCCTGGCGCTAATAAGAATTAGAAGACATTCATTCATTATCATTACATTAACAATATGTTATGTATCAATAAGTAGTAAAGACAGACATGAAAATAAGTAAGACAATGACAAGCTTACAGCGTCAGCTATGCTGTTTTTCGACCATCACCTCGTTCTCTACTTCTTAGAATATCTATTCCATGCACCCCACGTTTTTCGTTTTAAGTCCTACAAGAGTACTACTACACCAATAAAAATCTCAATAAAAAATATTTTCTACTTTAGTGCGTTAAATCGTGTTGTTAAAAAAATATTTTTTACTTTAATACCTTACTCTATAAACTGAGCCAAGAACTGTTTATCTAAAACCAACATAAAAACTGAAACAGATAGCGCGTGTGTGAGCGAGAAAGTATTCGAGTTCATATTATGATATTTTGTATTTAGCTCTACCAAGTTTGAAAACACCGAATATTTTTTCTGATTGTTTGTCTTAAATACATTTTTAATAAAAAAAATAAACCAATTCAAGGCAAGCATGTTTTTGAAACCAACTACAGAAATAATATTGAAATTTTTCATTTTAGGCTCCCATAAGAAGTTGTTTCCTTAAAAACCGTAATTTTAATAACCTTAATTATTTAACAATAATTACTTATTTAAAACCAATATATAAGATGAAATCGATAGTGCTTAAAATACTATTGTAAAAAAAGCTAGAAAGTACGAGGGCTGATTGATAAGTTTCCGAAACGACAAAGAAAAACTTTAAAAATCTATTTAAAATAAATTTATTTCTCAACGTAGTTTCCTTCTACCTCGATGCATTTAGTCCAGCGCTTCTCCAATGCCGTTACACCAGTTTGATAAAATGTTTTCTCCAACCCCTCAAAATACTCGTCCACGGCAACAATGACTTCTTCATTTGATGAAAATCTCTGGCCACCTAACCATTTCTTCAGGTTTAAGAATAAGTGGAAGTCACACGGGGCCAGATCCGGGGAATAGGGTGGATGCGGTAGCAATTCGAACCGCAATTCATGGAGTTTGGCGACTGCAACCATTGACGTGTGTGCAGGTGCGTTGTCATGGTGGAACAAAACTTTTTTCTTGGCCAAATGTGGTCGTTTTTTCTGGATTTCTTCACTTAATTTTTGCAGCAAGCTTGCATAGTACTCTTCATTTATTGTTTTTCCTTTTTGCAGATAATCCACTAAAATAATCCCTCGAGCATCCCAAAAAACAGTCGCCATCACTTTGCCGGCCGACAAAACCGTTTTTGCTTTCTTCGGCGCAGGTCTTCCGCTCTCAGTCCACTGCTTAGATTGTTCTTTTGTCTCGGGAGTATAATGATGTATCCAGGTTTCATCGACTGTTACATAACGCCGCGAAAACTCGTTAGGATCTCGGTTAAACAGCGCCAAACACTCCGATGAATCGTCCACTCGACGTTGCTTTTGGTCAACAGTGAGCAAACGCGGCACCCATTGCGCGCAAAGCTTTTTCATTCCCAAATGTTGGTGCAAAATATTAAAAACGCGTTCAGATGAAATGCTCACCATCTCTGCTATCTCTCGCAACTTCAAGCGCCGATCATTCACTACAATTTTGTGAATTTTTTTGATCATGTCCGGATTCGTGACTTCATTTGGACGGCCAGACCTGTGGGCGTCTTCGCAGCTCTGTCTTCCACGTTTAAAATCAGTTACCCAGGTGTGAATTATACTCAATGCAGGAGCAGAATTACCTAAAACACTGTCTAGCTTGGTTTTAATCTGGGTTGCTGTTTTCTGCTTTAAAACGTAAAACTTTATCACCGCACGAATTTCGTTTCTTTCCATTGTTAAGAAAATTTACGACAGAGAAAGTTCTACGTCCTATCAAACAAATTCCACCAGTTCGATTAAATTCAAATTTGGCGTTCTATTTTCAAAAAGATGCCAAAATATAATGTTATATTTTTTTTTTGCGTATAATTTTTTTAAGTTCGTCGTTTCGGCCAGTTATCAATCAGCCCAGGTATTATAATTATTACTTGTATATTCTAGCATGATAAACTTCTCATTTTGTATCGTTTTATTTATAAATTAATGTATTTTATAAATAAAGTTTATATTAACAGTAATAATTTATTTACGCTCATATGAGTCTGTTCAGCGATTTGACTATTATTAAATCCTTGTCCGTGTAAAATTATAATTTGGTTTCATTCTTCTCGTATGAGATTTCTGGAAGCCATTGTGCACAAAAATGTTCCAGTCCAGGTTTTAGAGTCTAATAATCTCGCACGGGTCAACGTTAGGCAATCAAGGGTTAGGTAAACAGAGCAATTGTTCGATATTCCAAAGACCCGGTAAGCGCGCCAAGTTCAAATAGTTCGTCCGTAAAATTCACAAAAGGAGTACACAGGATACGTCTCGAAGCTGCGAAGTGCAGATTGCAACTAATGAGTTATCGCTTCCTTCTAATAGGCCAAAACCTTAAAGGGGGCGTGGCCCGGCGCTTCCGCACGAGCCAGGCGAAAAAATTTTTAAGTGGTCAGGCGCCAGTGACCCCGATAGTACCCTACACCTACGCAACATCTACCCTACACGTACCCTACACCTACGCAACATCTACCCTACACGTATCTTACACCTACGCAACATCTACTCTACACGTACCCTACACCTACGCAACATCTACCCTACACGTACCCTACACCTACGCAACATCTACCCTACACGTACCCTGCACCTACGCAACATCTACCCTACACGTACCCTACACCTACGCAACATCTACCCAACACGTACCCTACACCTACGCAACATCTACCCTACACGTACCCTACACCTACGCAACATCTACCCAACACGTACCCTACACCTACGCAACATCTACCCTACACGTACCCTACACCTACGCAACATCTACCCTACACGTACCCTACACCTACGCAACATCTACCCTACACGTACCCTACACCTACGCAACATCTACCCTACACGTACCCTACACCTACGCAACATCTACCCTACACGTACCCTACACCTACGCAACATCTACCCTACACGTACCTTACACCTACGCAACATCTACCCTACACGTACCCTACACCTACGCAACATCTACCCTACACGTACCCTACACCTACGCAACATCTACCCTACACGTACCTTACACCTACGCAACATCTACCCTACACGTACCCTACACCTACGCAACATCTACCCTACACGTACCCTACACCTACGCAACATCTACCCTACACGTACCCTGCACCTACCCCGTCGTCGTCGCCGCGAAATGAATATGATATTACTATTGTGAGGTATTACTTACCTATTATAGTTGCCCCGAAACTGAAAGATCACGCGTCGGAGCAACGTGCGAATAACCACGTTGTAACTCCACGACCCTAATGTAAAGTTAAACTATGTAGAACAATGCGTGTCTGTTGTAAGACAAAGAGAAAGTTAGAATAAAAGATTTGAAACGAAATTAGAAAGTTTTTATTTTAATAATACGTTCGTGTATTGGTTAATTAAAACGTTCGTGTAAATTGTTTATCACGTCCTTGTAATGGACCTTTTTTTGAATAACTCAGAAACTAAAAGAGATATCGAAAAACTAAATGCATACTTGGGGTTCAGAGACTGACATACATTTGTGGTGAGTTTCAGAAAAATCTAACAAAATTCAGGAAAAAGTCGTGTTGACCTAACGCGTACCGTCGATGCGACTCAAAAATATATATGGAGAGAGGCAGTCGGTCGTCTCGAAATAGATGGCTGGCGGAACGTTAAGTTCACAAAAATGTACATTATTGTTAAAGTGCAAAAATAGGTAAAACCATTTTTGAAAGTTTAATTTTTAGAAGATTCATTGAACTCGCTGTATTGTGTGATACTTAAAAATAATTTTTTTGTTTTCTTTTAAAACATCGAGTAAAATAGTTGCCGAACCTAAAGTCGCAAGCGCTGCACAGCTTCTCACTGCCTTTCGTCGGGATTTCAGTCTCTGTACACTGGCGTGCTGTCTGTTTGGTATGGGAACGGTTATTGTTCCTCTATGGATGATCCTTAGCATTTCAATTTATGGCGCAATCAACAAGTAATTTTTGAAGGTTTTTTTATTTCAAGGTTACTCACTCGTAATATCATGCCATCGAACAAATAACATGTCGGTAAACCGTTGGATCGATTCAGCGTATGTCGAGTAAAAATTTGTCGAAACAAAATCTTTCGATAAATCGATCGGCTGGTCAAAACGCTCTTCGGAGAAAAATTTGTTCGATACAATGTTGCTTCGCTAAAAAATACTGTCGATAGAATCTATCTTTCAGTCGAGTAATGCGAACATCTGTCATTCGAAATAAAGAATCGGCCCCAACCAATTAACTTTTACTCAACTTACATATATCTTGTAATTATCCCTGTAGTCCTTTTCAGGAATCTGGGCTCTACTTGCAATAGCGATAAACTTCCAAATTATTTTCAAAATACAAAGTTTTATTGCTTTAACAAGTCGATGGGTTTACCCGGTGACTTTATTCTTTCGATCAATGGATCAATGGTAATCAGGAGCTGACTTCTTGCGGACTGGCAATTGATACTCCCGTGTCGAACAAGAGAGGCGAAACATTATATAGGAATAACATAGAAGTCGAGCAGGCAACCCTTTGTTTTCTCCGTAGTTAGACATTCTAAAATATGGACGATCACCCTGTGAATTTCTAAAAGAGTTTGGGTTACTCTCACAAAGTAGTTGGGATCCGCTACTAGATGATTATTGGCCAATTTTAATTATTATAGTGATCAGATGTTCAGTTACAACGTCATGTTTTTGTGTAACTATGGGCTGTTACAGGTATGATGATCAGACTTATAATTATGTGCCTCCTGTGACGAGTGATTTAAGTTGAGTTGTACCCTTTTTGTGTTTTTGACATGAGTATTATCAGAAAAAAATTACGTTTAAAATGGTCTAACTCACGTTCTTCTATCTGCTATAGTTTCAGAGATAATTTTGTGCAAGGTGATACAACTGCCCGGATTTTGGCAAAAAAGTCGTGAATATCAATATTTGTGGAGTTGTAACCTCAAAAGTATTCACTCAGCACACAATTTTTCGTGCTTCGTGATTTAAATGCGATTGTATTCAATTTCACTTTTCTTTTTTTTAGTACATTTATGGTGAATATTGATGTGTATAGAGTAATATCCCTTTGAACCGACTCTTTCCGATTATACCTAGGGTACTAATCGACATGTACCTACCATTTCGAAAAAGAATGTATGCGTTTTTTTGGGAAAAGTGATACATCGTGACATGAATCTTTCTACACAAAACAGTTTTTATGTGTAAACAGATATAAATGTAATTGTATCTAAAACTCAAACCATTTTTAAAAATATTTCTGTAGAACAACTATGTGCTTAATGATACAAGTGCGGATGACCGAGGTGCGCGGGGTGAAGCGCCCCGCGTGATCGGGGATGCGCGGGACCTTAAACCGTAGTGTCGCCGCGGTCTTGATGGACCAAACTAAACCAGCTCCGCTTTTCTGAATGTAGAAGGTATTTGGTTCTGCCATTCTTCCCTTTCGGGTATAAGAACTTCATATAATAACCTAACAAAGTTCTGTTTCATAGTCATCACATCAGAGGGCATCGCCATGATAGGATTCCTGATTAGATTTTCAGCTAATCTACTCATCACATTAGAGGACCACCTCTTTCTTCCGGCTTCAAGTGAGCGAAGCATAGCTGTTCGAGCTTCTTTCTGGACATGTATGTGAAGCGGTGCTATGTTAAGCACCGCTTCCATGGCCGGAGTAGGTGTCGACGAGATGGCCCCTGTGATAATCAAACAGGCAAGTCTTTGCAGACTGTTCAGGGAAGCAATATATGTTCGCATAGTGGTTTTCTTAAACCACGACAGGCAGCCATAGGTAACCATAGGCCTGACTATGGCAGTGTACAACCATAGAGCGTGTCGGGGTTTAAGCCCCCACCTAGAACCGACCAGGCGACAGAATGTGCCCAGTGCAGACTTTGCCTTTTTAACCACATAAGTGTTTATTCCATATGAGCTTATGATCAAGGTATATACCGAGATATTTAGCTTCATATGCAAAATTCATAGTTTTGCCGAAGAGTGTAGGAGGCCAGAGTTTATCTAGAATCCTTCTCCTCGTGAAGGGAACTATAACGGTTTTGCTAGCATTGACAGATAATCTGAATTGCACGCACCACCGTTCAACTTTCCTAAGAACATTTTGCATAAGACTTGATACCGTGTCGGGACATTTACCCACAATGGATATGACCAAGTCATCAGCATATCCCTGGGTATACAAGTCTGCCGAATTAAGTTCGTTTATCTGGCAATCAACTACAATGGACCACAGTAGCGGGGATAAGACCCCTCCTTGCGGGCACCCCCTCGTCACTCTCACATCAAGAGTGCAATCAAAGAGGGTCATCCGAACTGTCCTTGTAGTCAGCATTGATTCGACCCACACTAATGTCGTCTCATCAATACCTCTATCTCTCATACATTTGAGTATGATGTCTGTCTAGGTGTTATCAAAAGCTCCCTCAATATCTAGAAAGGCACAGAGGGCGATCTCCTTGTCTTCAAGCGCTCTCTCCAAACGATCCGTAAGCTCCATAAGGGCGGTTTCGGTCGATTTTCCTTTCTGGTACGCATGCTGCTTCACATGCAGGGGTATCACACTAAGGTAGTTCTCCCTGATGTGCAGATTAATAACCTTTTCAATCGTTTTTAGAATGAAAACGGTGAGACTTATCGCTCTAAAGTACTTAGAGTCGGCTTTATCCCGATCACCCCCCTTGGGAATAAAAGTTACACGAACCCTAGTCCATTGTAGTGGAATATGTCCCTAAGCCAAACTAGCTCTGAAGATTCTCACTACAATCCCTAAGATGGCATCTTTACCTTGCTGGAGTAGTGCAGGAAAGACGCCTCTCCGGACTTATAGGGCTGGAAGCTATCAATAGCCCACGCAACTCTATGAGGTTTAATTATAGATGTGGCCCTCTTCCAGACTTCTACAGAGAGCCTGGACTTAGTCATCCTTGTAGCCGGGGGGAGACTTGTGTGGCCCAGGACTTCTGAGCCAGGAAAGTGAACTTTTGCTAGGAGTTCTAGAAGTGTCTCCCGGGCAGAGTTCGTAAAAATCCCATTCAGCCCTCTTAGTGGGCCGAGATGAGATGGAGGCGATTTAGACAGAATCTTGTGAATCTTGGCAATGTGAGGCGTGCTGTTGATCGCCTCACAGAACCTTCTCCAAGATTGTCTTTTTGCTCTCCTCAGTTCCTTGTTGAAGCCCGTGAGGGCAGAGCTGTAGGCATTCCAGTTAATAAACTTTGATTAATTTTGTAAAACTTGTATTTATTTTCACATTCCACATTTTTTTCATTGAGCGGTACATCTTGACTTGTATCATTTAGCACATATTTTAAAAGACTAGGATTTTAGTAAACTGATACAATTCAGGTAAATTATGGAAATAAGCGAATGCTAAGTAAATAAACAAAATCTCAAGGGGTATATCTTCATCTTTTGTTTGAAGAACATTGTGCTAGGATCATTATTTTTATGAGTTATTAGATGTTTTAACTTCGTGTATATCAGTTTACACAAAGACAACTTAATTGTAAGTACTTAAGTGCAACGTAATTTAACTATACAAGTATCATTTATTACATGATTAATGCACATAATAGACAGAAGAACAGGTACAACTCACAGGTTTTACATGAATTACTTATAAGATTTAATATTTACCAATAAAACTAAAATATGCTATAAAAGAAAATGTTTTACTGTACTAAACAAGATACTCAAGTTTAACCTAGCCCACTTAGTTCATGAACTAGAATTTTTTAAATCTTGTTTTTGCTCTCCTGTAAAATGAGGATTTTTCATTTGTATCACTTATCACAGGAGGCACAGAATTATTATGAGGATAAAGGTCCGCTAAATTGAAAGAGCGAAAATAGCAAATCAACGCACGAATAACCACATCCTGTTTTTGTGGGGAATATTGTTCCAATTTTATTCAAAATGCTGAACAATATGGACTATCTTTGTGAAACAGTTGGTTTCGTGATTTCTATAAAAGGGACGCCTTGATTTGGAAAAGCATATTCGGTAACCTGTTCTCGGCTTGACCAGTTCTCGACTCGACCAGCTCCCGGCCCGTACTCCAGTATCACCACGATGATGGCTCTAAAGTTGACCGCCTCATTTTGCCTAATCCTTTCTGCATCTGGTTTCATTGGTAAGTTAATTCATACATGAAGATTTTGTTTATGCAACGAGGCAACTTAATAACGTAAACCCTCTCTCTTGTTTTTATTTTTTGAGGAAGCTTTGTGCTGTTTTACGGACTCAACCACCTGAGAGTTTACGTTTTTTCAGTTAAAACGTTGTACGCATGCGCGTTCTTGTTGATGTGCATTGTCTATTTTTTTTACCCGGCCAAAATGACATGTCCCCCGAATATTATATTTCATATTCGAAACAGGGCCCTCCATATCCGCAAACATTTTATATAAATATTATTAAGCTTTTTTTATTTTTTGTTGTTTAGTTAGCCTTTTTATTGCATTTTTTATAAAATAAAATATACCAGTGAGGACAATTTTTTTCGATCTCCCCAGCCCAGATTGCTTGGAACTAACTTGGATTTTTTTTCTCTTACTTGGTGAAAAAATAACTTTTATTTGGATTTGCAATACTTCAATCTTCATAAATATATAATATTGGACATTAAAAACAATGTGTAAATATTGGAACAAAATAGTAACACAACAGACATAAAATATAGTTTTTTTAGTTAAAAACATGTTTATGGTATAAAATAGCTATATTAACCCTAAAAAATAAATTTATAATACACATAGTGTTTAGTTTAATTTATAAATAACTAATTTTGAATACAGCAAAACAACGGACAGAGTAATGCGACAAGCCCCCACACTTACTCGAATTAATTAAAATTTTAAGATAATAGATTAAATTATTTAATAAAAATAAATCAGTTTTTGGACCGGGTAGGTACAAAAAAAATAAAATCGCTCACTTATTAATTTTAAATAAATATTTACTTAGCAGACGAATATTTAAATAAATGTGTCGAAATTATAGCCTTTTCCATAAGATTTTTTTCATTACACCTTGCTCGAAAATTGTACTTACAAAAGCAGTAAACCGTGCGGTAAACGCGTTTTACCGCACTAGTGCGATTTTATTACATTTTTTTTTTAATTCTTACGGTGATCAGAATTTATTATTCAGCCAGAAACATTTTGACAATAAAAAATATTTAAATCGATTCATACAAAGAGAAAAGTATTTTATATTTTTTTATTTCAACTAATTGTATCAAAAATATTATCAGCCAGTATTATTTTAATTATAAAAATAAAATTATCTTGATTTAACAAATAATATTCGTAGAGGCTGAATGTCCGCCAGAACTTTTCCTCCGTAATGCTTATAAAAAAGAAACACATTATCGTTTTGTAGTTGGCGCCAAGTTTGTAAAATTTTCATTTAATTGTTTTTTTACATTTAATATTGTTTTATGAGTTTTTTAGTGTTGATATTTAATGATAAATGTGAATAGTAAGGATACTCAAACTGGGCGCGATATAATAAAGGTTAGTTTTTACAACTTCTACATGATCCATTTTACTTGTAGTATAATAGCTTTTGTAGGGTACTATGTATGTACCTTTCTTAACCATTTCAATTTAATTATTTACTATCAGTTTTCTCACAAGTGTATTGAAAAACGTCGTACAACACACGGATCTTAGGTTTTATAACAAACTCGTGACATTATAAACCCTCGCCTGCGGCTCGGGCTTACAAAAGTCACCTCGTTTGTAATATGCCACCTACGATCCTTGTATCGTAATGTACTATTTTGCTTATCCCCGACTACCTAAGCCTACTGCTATCAATTTATGGCAAGTAACTATAACAGTATTAAAAAGAGACACACCTACCTAGCCAATTTTATTTCCGTTAAAGAACAGAGATGTTTCACCCACTCCGTGTTGCTATGTTCACTCAATGTTGCTATGTTCACTCAATGTTGCTATGTTCACTCAATGTTGCTATGTTCACTCAATGTTGCTATGTTCACTCAATGTTGCTATGTTCACTCAATGTTGCTATGTTCACTCAATGTTGCTATGTTCACTCAATGTTGCTATGTTCACTCAATGTTGCTATGTTCACTCAATGTTGCTATGTTCACTCAATGTTGCTATGTTCACTCAATGTTGCTATGTTCACTCAATGTTGCTATGTTCACTCAATGTTGCTATGTTCACTCAATGTTGCTATGTTCACTCAATGTTGCTATGTTCACTCAATGTTGCTATGTTCACTCAATGTTGCTATGTTCACTCAATGTTGCTATGTTCACTCAATGTTGCTATGTTCACTCAATGTTGCTATGTTCACTCAATGTTGCTATGTTCACTCAATGTTGCTATGTTCACTCAATGTTGCTATGTTCACTCAATGTTGCTTTGTTCACTGCATTAATTGTTTTTAACCAACTTCAAAAAGAGCAGTTACTTAATTCGAGTATTTTATGTATGTTGTTCGATATCTCTGACTGACTAGAAAAGGTAGTACTTACAAAATTGAAAATATTTTCTTAACGCGATCATCAATAGCTCATATATACGTTCCCAACGAAGGGCTCGAGCCTACTCTGAATTGGAGCGATAATGCCTTAATTGACCATTCTGGCCCAGTGCGGTTTGGTCGACTTCACACACAACCATTGAATTTCTTCGCAGAAGAGTGTAGGTTTCATTCATCACGATGTTTTCCTTCACCGTAAGAGCGTCGAATAAACGTACATGAATTCGAAATTCGAAAACAAATACCAATGCTGTATTCCGTCACGTACCAACAACGTGGTGAGGATCGAACCTGCGTCTCCCGGACGGAACGGAAGACAGCGGCCCAGCCACTAGACCACCGACGCTCCCAATGACTTATGAACGTGACTGTACAACCTCACATTACTTTTTTTCTGACTGACTAACGTTTAGAGTGTCAAACTATGGCTGTTAAATAATAATAAAAAAACGGCAAAGCACGTGTCGGGCCACGCAAAGTGTAGGGTTCCGCAGTTGTCCAATACTACTTAGGTACCTGTTTAAGACAGTAACGTTCATCAAATAGTTTTCAATGATATTTGTACCGAATTTTTCACTAGTACAAGTACATTTTATAAGTAGGTCTGTAATTCAGTAACCTGTAAGCCTACTTGATGTTGATAATTTTACTAAATACTACTACCATGCTTTTTTACATTTCCAAAAACGGTTCGCTGGTAGGGGGGGGGGGGCCTTGACTCTAACAAAATGAGCACTTTAAAACAAAATATTTCTTAAACATACACTAGCATAAATAAATCCCTACTTTAAGTGTACCATAGGAAGCCTAATAATCTTTGTATTGCTCCACTTCTACAAAACATAGAGTTACCAGAAATAGACCAAAAAAACTATGTTTGTTACTAAATATTTTTATTACCAAACTCACAAATTTACAAATTGGAGTTAACAGGTTTCTCCCAAACACCACAGTATTTATACCCATACCATAATATTACAGCTTTCTAGTACCTACTAAGTTTCTCTAAGCTAAGCCGCGGACAAACGGACATGGCGAAACTATAAGGGTTCCTTGTTGACTACGGAACTCTAAGAGTAGACGGATAACGAGGCTAATTTCTCACTGTCGCGCTCTAATTCTTAATTGTAGTTCGTCCGTCCTTTTCACCTGTTAAAGATTAAAAAGGGACGCGAGAAGGCCATTCGCCAAAACGTAAAATCACCTAAACTATATATGGACTTAGATTTTAATGAAAATAAGAGTACATACTCGTATTATTTAGAGAGAGAAAATAGAAATCAGTTTTTTTTTTCAGAATCAGTTGTTTGACGTTCTAAAATAAAATAAATAAATAAATAGAGAGAGAAAATAGAAATAAGTTTTTTTAACGCAAAGAAATTATACAAAAGACAAATACAGAAAACAAAGTGTGAATATTGACGACGTTATTGCACGCGAGTAGCAATCACTTCGGTTTTCGAAAACACAGAAGACTATGTTACTTAGGTTTTTTAATACAAATAAAATTTAGGTAAATGAAGATTTAAATGAGACTCAGAAAAAGATCTCTATAATATAAAAGGAGAAACTGATTGCCTGACTGACAGATCAACGCAGAGTCTAAACTACTAGGTCTAGAAACTTGAAACTTAAACAGTAGGTAGTGTTTAGAACGTAGGCTAGCAATAAGAAGGGATTTTGTTAAATTCCCCAACTAAGAGAAAAAATTATGGCAGAGGTTGATAAACCGTAATTTTAAATGAAAAAACTACATGTAATCGCGGGAGATGGCCATCCTAATATTAGAGCTGTCAAACATCGAATTTGACCCTTATGGCCGTGTCGATTGCACAATTTTAGAGAGCATTTAAAACATGCGATTTAAAAATCTCTTAAACTGACAGCTACGCCTTATTTTAGGTTATCATTTATTCTTAACTAGCTGACCCGGCGAACTTTGTACCGCCTGAAAGCTTTTGGGCCGCGGCCGCACTGGCCGCGCGACGGCGATCTCAGTACATTTTCGTCGCGTCACGTCGCGCAAATGTACTGAAATCGCCGTCGCGAGACCAGTCCGGACGCGGCCTTACTTAGCTAAAATTGATTTTTGGTTTCAATCAAGGTAATTAGAAAATCACGAATATTATTAAGATGTATAATCATTTATTTCAGTAAAGTACCTTATTATATACTACATTTTTTGTATTTTTTTCGGGCGCAAGCACAAATAAGGCTGACGGTTTGCTAACACGTGAACATGCCACGTACAATTGACCATATGAGAAACATGGTTGTTCTAAATTTAAGCCACAAATGGTCAAGGATTGTCCTTGGGATTTATTTATCGTCATTGCGAATGCTAGACGAATCGGAAACTGAATACGTTTAAACTCAAAGGTCATTTCTGTTGGAATCATTGGAATCCTTGGAATGAGGACTTCTTCTCCTTTGAATTTCCCTTTCAGTATAGTCGCGTGAATGACGTTGGCCATTAGTTTTCTTATAACTAAACGCGTTCCGTTGCACAATTTTGGTTGGTTAAGATTTCTCAGCATTATGACTACCGAGCCAACCTTTAACTCTAAATTGTGCGGTGGTAAGCCAGGCAAATCCAACGAATTTAAAGGCCGCAGCATTCACAGTAGTTGAAATTGTCTGAAATATAATAATGTTTACGAACATTCAAGCTAGAACACACATGAGAGCAAGAAGTGCAAAAAATAAACTTCACTACAAAAAATTATAAAGTAATTAAGTACATATTTTAACAACTTACCTAGGACAATGTTGTCACATTCTATGCATCTGCTGCACATTTGCATTGCTCTACCATTTCTTGCAAAAATTGCAAATCACTGAAAGCATTAATATAAAATGAAACAAATTTTCTAAACCAAACTGTAAAATGCTCTTAATCTATATTACATTGCACTTTAGTGCTAAAGGTAATAACTTTGGGAGCACTCGCGTGAGTTTATGTATGTATGTACAATGTACATGAAACATGACAATTATTGTAACTGAAAAATGTACAGTGGTAGAATACTTACAATCTTTTCTCAACGCTCTACGTTCCATCCACTTGCCGCAATTATGGCAGTGTTTGCCAAAAGCGAGCAGATTTGGCTATGAAAAAAAAAATACGTATGTATAATCCTTAGAAAAAATATGTTTCTCACTACAATAAAAAAATATTACAAATACTTACGATTTTTGGCATTGTACCACGACGAAAATGATCCACCAGCACCACTCATAAATTATGACAGCCGTGATGGCAAATTGATTGCCAAAGACAAAAATAAAAATAAATTCTTATTTGCAAATGGTACTCACAAACTCTGATAGCAGGCGGGGTCTTTTTTGTGAATCTCCTAGCAACGCGTTTGAAGTAAAAATGGCTCCGCGCACTCGACCATGGCGGGTTATCCAACTCTTTATAATTTGTAAATCGCAATTGCGGGGTCTTTTTCCTTTTTTTAAAGCTTATTATTTAACTTTAGGCCGAGACGATCGCAACGAACCCAAAATCGTCCAAATCGGTTTAGCCGTTCTCGAGTTATAAGCAAAGGAACTAACACAACTTTCTTTTATATATATAGATAATATCATTCGTTCATCTGAATTCATCTCCTCTCTTTCATTGGTCATTAAAACGAAAAGGACAGCTTGACTTTAAAATTAGGATTAGAACATGACTGTGTGAATCGGGGCCAACTTGTTGATGAGTTGCACTAAACTAACTACTTCGTGTTTCAGACGACCTCCCATCAGGGTATGCATACATAAGCTCCACGCGTGCGTTCTACAAGTACCACACCGACCGGGCCACGTGGGCTGATGCTGCGTCCACGTGCCGGTCGGAGGGCGCGCGGCTCTTCCACCCAGACTCCGCCGAGGAACTGGAACTAGTGTGGGAGAGGCTGGTTGTTGGTGTTAATGGTGTACATTTGTACACGTTTACTGGTTTTTCTGATGAAGAAAAACCAGGGGAATACGAGACCGTGGACGGTGAGTACTTTTACAAGCATTTAATAACTAAACCTTCTCATGCAAAGAGTCTTCACGTCATTGGTTTAAATCAAAGCTGTTCCTGCTAACCGATTCAAGTGTTGGTGTGTTATTCAGGTAATACTGAAATAATGTTCGAAACTTGTTTCATATAAAGCTAAAGCTTCTCATCTTAATGTATTTTTTACCAGTTGTCCGCTCAGCTCCGTCTGCATTATTTGCGACTTTTCCTGTACTAACACTAACATTTTTTCCCGAAGTAAACAGACTATTTTGTAAAACTGGCACAGCCAATTTGCAACTAGAGTCGTTAATTTAGCATTTGATAATGATGTGATGATAATGCATTCATTTAAATAGCAAATAGACGAACACACTAATTCAAGAGCAACCATTAATGACGATCAGACTATAGTGCGCTTGACACAAATTGGCCTCCTTGTTATTTTGTTTTAGTTTTCTCTGTACGCACTATACACTATGTAATCCAGAAGTAGTTCCCTTTTGCCGGAGCTCGGTCAGGCTTTACCCGCCGGCAGTATGTTAAACAACCTCCGCGGCCGACCGGCAGAGCGTCCAGCTCCACGCCGGGGTGCCGGGTTCACATCCCGGTGGGGATTCTGTGGTAAAATAAAATATTTGTGAGTGTGTATTAAGTTTATATGGGACAATGCAGGCTTAATTACCTGAATGCCCGATACGTTAAATTTTCCGTACTACAGAAAGCACGTTTAAGTCGTTCATCTTTAAAAAAACTTATTTCAATAGCCATGTAGGAGATCTCATACGGCTTCGTAACTCAATCGTCTAATTTCTATTGATATAATAGCCGGACAACGGTTTAACGAGCTTTACGAACCACGGAATAATTTTATTTGTTGAACACAACAAACCTTAAAACTTAACAAACTTATTTGTATTTGACCGCATTACGGAGGTGCCGGGTTCGATTCCCGGTGAGAACACTGTCAAGGAAAAATATCTGTGTGAGACTTTCCCCAGTTTGGTTAGGACGTTGCAGGCTGAATCACCTGATTGTCCGAAAAGAAAGATGATTCCGTGCTTCGGAGGGCACGTTAAGCTAAAATGGTCTCGGCTACTATCTATACCTTGATTTTAATTTTGTTAGATGAATATAATATTTCTAAGTTGTATTCTGTTAAAGTTACTACATACTTACAATAAATAAAATAAAAATACTACACAAAGTAAAATTTAATGTGGGAGAATATTTAATAAAGCCGGGTTTCATCTTCAGATAACCGCAGGTTGCAAACAGTTGGTTAATATTTCTATTTCTAATGCAAAAAACCTTAAAAAAATGCATTGAACCAAAAAATAGGAGTCATTCTCAATCTAACATATTAGCAATGCTATTAAAATAACAATTCTTTCATGCACACTTCACTTTAATTTCGTATTGTATGGCCACAGATAAAAAAGTACAGTGTAAACCTTCTAATAGAGTTTGCACAAGACACTGGAATTGTTATTTTAATTGCGTTGTATGTAAATTATGATTTGCCTGTCTTGTTATAATAGAGGTTATAAAAATGTACATGTGAAAAAAGGTTTGCGACAAGCGACCTGAGATCTGTCAGAATTAAAAATCAAGGTCATTACACGAGCCAAGTCAGTGGCCTTTGGCGGCTCTATAACACCACCAGGGTTTGTGAGGTCGGTTGTCGATATTACACGATGATGATGATGAATTTATGTTTCACTACAGGAGGTTCCGGGTTCGGATCCCGGTCGGGAGTGAGGACACTATCTGACGAAAATCTGTTTTTAACACCAACCTTATGGGTAGTTCAGTAAGGGTCAGTTAAGAGTGGATAGGATATCTTCAAGTGGCTTATTAAGGGGATTCTTTTTTCCAGAAATCCCCATAATCTAATTATGTAAATAATTGTTTTTATTTAATTTAAATACTGTAGTTGTTTCATGTTATCAAATTTAGCTAGTAATTTAGCGCTAATCTTCTGTTTAATAACATATATGTTATTTTTCCCGCAAATATGGACAACTTTAAAAAAAATACAAATAGGCATTGCTTTCAGGATGAACACTGGCAGTCAGTCGTCTGAAATATTTAACATTTTGCATGAGTTAAAACATTGCAATAGTACTTCTAAGCTACAAGAAACGTATGAAGCATTTTAAAGTCCCTATACTATACAATCAGATTTATTTAAACATAAAATATATATTCTTTATGTAAAGCATTCAATAATTATGTGACGTTAAATCATTTAGATCCAGACACAAGAAAAACATCTAGAACAGCTACCAATTTAGTTTTACTGAATAGATTGCTTTTTCCTTCAGATCCGTTTCTATCTAACATAAGACCATTGAGTAAATTTCAAAAATCTGCCTTCAAAAAGGAAATATTATCTCTACTTCTTTAATTTCCAGGACTATATTAATTAAAAAGATAACAACTTCTACAGAGCGCCTGCGCCGATACTGCAGCGGCAAAATTTGGCGGTTCATCGGGGGTTCCATATTTGTGATGCATTTTCGAGATTATTGCAGACAAGCGAACAATATAAAATCTTTATGGTTTTAGCATTCAAATACTCCTTCAAGTTATGAATTAAAAATCCCAGCATCTTAGTAGCTTTTGAAACACATGTCATGTCTCATGTCATGTATTTTGAAATTCTAGAGTAATAGAAGCACCTTCATAACTGTAATTTTATCCTTGAAGAAGTCATCATCATCTGTAAATCCAGATCCTAAACTTTGTGTCAAGTATTTCTAAAAACACGCGTCTACATTCTTCTTATTGTGTTTGCTAACTGAACCTCCTATATGCCAGCTGACGCCCCGTGTCTACTGTTAGGACATGTTGTTATTCTGCTCTTGTATGTATGTCGAACAAAAGCGACCCTTTTTTGCCACCAAATTAACATTTTCATACGACATCGATGCTATATAAAATATTGCATAAACTGCATTCGCAAAGACATTGGTTATTTAAATAATAAAACAACGTAAAAATATTTAAACCCTTTATTGTACACAATAAACATGAAAATGACAATAACAAAAGAAAAACGACACAACATGCCTACGAGCCTTTGTTGTGTTTAAAGGTTATAATAATTAATCTTCTTCATCATCGTGTGGGTTATAAAGTTGACAAGCGAATTCACAAACCCTATTGTCAGTGTTATAACATTACCTTTTATTCCTCCGCAGCACTTCCTCCGGTAATCAAGGAAGGTCCAGAAGATCTGGTGAAGGTGGATGGTTCAGAAGCCGTGCTCAAGTGCCGCGTCACCGGCGCGCCCAAGCCCGTCGTCTCCTGGGTTAGGACTCAAGGATCGGAACGCATCAATATTACTGGCGGAAAGTAAGTCACTTTTAGATCTAGAAAAACAATATATAAATCGTTGTACAGAGACTCGTGATTATGTGTGATAGTTCAATGGTATCTTGAGACCGCATTATTATCACATAGGTACATACATAAGATCATGAGATCGCGCTCCTCCCCGAAAGGGTAGCTTTAGGGGGCTCGCAAGGAGAAACGCTTTTTAGCTGTTTTCATCAGCAACAGCTTATATAGGTCCCCACCGAGCAGCTCGAGGCTACCCTGAATTATGACAAGCAGGCCTTATCTACCACATTAGCCCAGTGCGGTTTGGTCGACTTCACACACAACACAACCTTCGAATTTATTAACAGGAGTTTGCAGGTTTCATCAAAATTTTCTTTACTCTAAGAGCGTCGAATAAACATATATACGTAAATTCGAAATTCGAAAACATAATCAGTATGAGTATGAGGTGGGGATCGGACCCACGTCTCCCGAATGGAAGACAGCGGCCCAAGACACTACACCACCGACGCTCTATATTAATGGCAATAATAAGAAATTGTTAATTCCAAACAGGAATTCCATACCTAGATCGAAATGCTGATTTTTCTTAGAGTTCAGATAATAATTACGAAGTAAAAAATATTTTTTAACATAACATGTTTTAACGCACTAAAAAGTTTAAAATAATTGTTATAGAGATTGTTATTGGTGTATAACTCTTGATTTGTAGGACTTGAAACGAAAAACGTGGGGAGCATGGAATATTCTAAGAAGTTGAGAAAGAGGTGATGCCTGAAAAACAGCATAGCTTCATACCTTTTCAGTGTCTTACTTATTTTCATGTCTGTCTACATAACATGTAGTTAATGTAATGACAAACCTTCTAATTGTTATGAGTGCCAAGGGGTTATAATATGTGTTATGTCTTGAAAGCTTACAAATAGTTATTAATAGTATATTATTTGCAGTGCAATTCAATTGTTGTGTTTTTTTACTATTGGAAAGACTTGCGTTTGACCATTATTCTAGCTGATAGAAATTGAAGGTGAAAGATGGACCACGCTCGCCTAGAAGATGTCTATGATTTTTTTTATAAAGGGACTAATTTCTATCAATAATTTTTTGAGAAATACTGTTATGGACGTATTTATGCTTCAAAATCTACTCTATGCATTCCAAGTTTTTCGTTTTAAGTCCTAAAAGAGTACTACTCCAATAAAAATGTCAATAAAAATTATTCTATACTTTTTAGTGCGTTAATAAAACGTGTTTTAAAAAAAAAATATTTTACTTTTTTATTATTAATTTCCTAGTGGCCCGCCCCGGCTTCGCAAGGGTAGAATAATTCATACACATTTTTAACCAACTTCAAATAGGAGGAGGTTCTCAGTTTGCATTTCAGCAGTGCGCCCGCGACTGCGTTCTAGCGGTCCGCCCGCGGCTATGCTCGCGTTGGTAATATTCTCCCGTGGGAATAATACTTTTTGCCGTAAAAAGTATCCTTTGTGTTATTCCAGGGTACAAACTATCTCCATTCCAAATCGATTGAGTACTTTAAGCGTGAAGGCGGAACAAACTTCCAAAAATATTTTTACATTTATAATATTAGTGTGAGAAGAGTTAAATATTGTCATCATCAACAGCTCATATACGTCCCCACCGAGGGGCTCGAGCCTACCCTGATTTAGAGTGATAAGGCCTTAGTCGACCACGTTGGCTCAGTGCGGGTTGATTAAATATTGTATTTAGGTTGAAATCTGCGAAGGCCCGGATAGCCAGAGGAGCTGCAGAAATTGTGAAGAATATCTGACCAGCCCCTCAGTGGGGACGTACTGTTGATGATGATATAACTATACCTATAACTTAATTTTCTTTCATTAATACTCTGTTGTTTAGATCGTGGATAAATATGGCTGTTGTTATCCCTTAAATAAATAAAATAAAATAAACACTTGATTTCAGATACAACGTAACTCCTGAGGGCGACCTGGTGATTCGCGAAGTCTCTTTCGCTGACGCCGGGTCTTACGAGTGCTACGCTAAAAATGAGGTCGGCGAAGATTCTGCCTCGGGGTCGTTGACTGTGGAGAGTAAGTACAGTATATTGCCTGTAGCATGGGAAACCTATCAACGTTTTGTAATGCTAACGCTCTGAACGTGAACGATTTTTAATTTTTGACGTAGGAACAAATCGACTTTAATTTTTCAACATAATTTTATTAATTGGTTTCTCATAAACAGATAGACTTATGTATGACTAGCGGTCCGCCCGTGGCTACCGCTCGCATTAAGATTTTCCCGTTGGAATAGCAAAATATTACTGGAGAAATAAGCCTATAACGGAATACGTGGTAATTTGTGGAGGTGGTTCAAGTCTTATATATCTAATCGCAGTCAAAAAGTTGTCGTCAATGGATTTGATTCCGGTTTCATCCCTGTCACTTCTGGGGTTCCTCAAGGCTCGATACTGGGCCCACTGATGTTTGTCTTATTCATAAACGACGTAGGCGCATGTTTTAAGTTTAGCAATTATCTTCTTTACGCGGATGATCTTAAAATATTTCATAAAATTGACAACTATAATGATTGTATAAGAATTCAACAGGACTTGGACCGCGTTTCTTCTTATTGTACACAAAACAAATTAGAACTTAGTTTAAACAAATGTAAAGTAATAACATTTTCAAAGAAATTGAACACGGTTTATTACCCTTACTCGCTATATAATGACAGCATCGACCGAGTCCAGTTTATAAGAGACCTTGGAGTCACACTTGACGCTAAATTACATCTAGATTTGCACATAGACAATATTATCAATAGATCATACAAAATGTATGGCTTTGTTATGCGAACATGCTGTAATTTTACTCGCCCCTCAACATTCTTGTATATATATAAAAGTCTTATACGATCACAGTTGGAGTATGCAGTGCCAGTCTGGAATCCTTATTATTACAAGTATACAGAAGCCCTTGAATAAGTTCAGAGAAAGTATTTAAGACGGATATATTTTAAATTCTCTCGTAGACGCCAACAGTATGTAAATCTGCTTAAAAAATTTAATTTATTGACCCTTAAAAATAGACGTCTTCAGTTACAGTCACTTTTCTTATATGATATCTGTAATAGTAAGTATGATAGTATCGCTCTTAGTAATGAATTGTATTTCAATGTGCCTCGTAATTTCCATATTCGAAGAGCTAACACATTATTTACCACTAAAACTTGCAGAAGTAATGCAGGTAAACGTTCACCATTGTATCGTATTACTCAATCGTACAATATCTATTTCAATGATATTGATATTATGACCGTAAGCGTAGGTGAGTTTAAAAGAAAATTAATAGCAGTATTAGAAAATATACCTCCAACCTAGAAAAAAGTAAGCACTTGTGTTTGCCTTGTGTCTGGATGTTGTTTATCTACATAGGTATGTATTTATCTATGTGGGTAATGTATATCAGCTGTCTGATACCCATGGTGCGGGCTCTGCTTAGTTTGGGATCAGATCGCCACATATTATTTTGTATATTTAGCAAGGTGTCAGGGAAAATAGCGTCAAATAGCGTAAGAAACTGTATGAACTACCATACATTTAGTAATCTGTGGTTGTCGGTGCAGGTTGCACAATAAACTCTGTTTAGCTTGTAAATTAGAATAAGTAATACCCTATTGTGCAACCGTTTGATAACCCTAATAAAAAAAAAAATAGGACTTTTTCCCGTAAAAATACCTCATGTGTTAATCCAGGTTACATCCTATCCCCATTTCACATTTTATACAAATCCGTTAAGCATCAAAGTCAAAGTAAAAAATTATTTATTTCCATAGGATGTTATTACATCACTTAGATCCGTCATTACATTTTTTGGGTGAGTTCACTAACACAATGGCGGAATCTCGTCGTCGCATCTCTAACCTATTTTTTTTTGACGTGGGGAAATCCTCATGGATACCCAGTCACCCCGGGGAGGCGACTGGGTTATGTCGGACTTCTACCGACTAAAACCCCACGGTGTTTCCTTCTCGCACCGTACGGTGGGAACACGGGTACGCTTTCGCATTCATCCGCGAACCCACCAGTGCCCGGCGCATGCGCAGCCCCTCCTCAAGGTGGAGCATGGAGCTCCCCTCCTACAGCAAGGCGCGCCAGAAACACCCAAGCGCGCCTTACCTCCTGGCCCCTATCTGTGGGGCGACGGACCCCCCAGGACCGCCGCCCAGAGGCTGTGGGCATGGGTCGACCTCCCATACCCCGCGGCGGATCAGATTTGGCTCCGCCGCAAAACCACGAAACGGCCGCAGAGGACAGGGAGAGCGGCAACGACACACCGACACTCATCTTCCCCTGCGGCCCCGCCGCCAACGCATCCAACGGTGCGCCACCGTTTGGTCGCGGGAGATAGGGCGAGCGGCAACGACACACCGACACGCCTCTCCTCCCGCGACCCCTCCTGGCTGCAGGGGACAGAAAAAAGTCCCCTCCACCCCCTTTGGACGCATCGAGAGCGGGCCTATCGCCCAAGCCCACTCCGAGCGTCCCCTCCTCGGATTCCTTTTGGCTTCACCGTGGGGACCAACCACGGCTACTGAGCTCCCCCATCGCGACAAGATTGGAATCCATCGGGGGAGAACCTAACCTAACCTAACCTAACCACTACTAACACTATCACACGTTTATTAGCACACAGTTCATCGTTTGAGACTGTTTTATCAGCATAAAAACCATAATTTATATATTTAAATTAAATTGAGCGCGGAGACGAAGTAACTTTGATGCGCCCTCTAGCGGCAAGCCTTTAGGAGATATAACTTTTAAATTTGTTAGTGGCGTCATCAATTTGGGGGCATCCCTGTAAGGATGACGTGCTTTGTACTATTAGTTTAATAAATAAATAAATGATCAGACTGTCAGTGATTTCAGGCGACATATGTTACATTTGTTATGTACTAATGTTTGCACGCTTGTACTCAAGCAGAATACTGTACGAATACTATATGAACAAGCTTAATGTCGTGTTCTTGCAAATAAAAAATTTGATTTGATTTGACAAAACTATCACCCAGGCGATATCACCTAGCTTAGGTGATCATAGTGGAATAAACCATATTTACAACATACATGGATATTTTTTACATATATTTTTTATGAAACAGGCCCTTGGGTATGTAGACAGTAGTATTGCTAGTTACAACCAAACCATATTTTTTACAAAACGATTTTGGACTAGTCTTTAACCCAGTTACTTAGTTTATATTTCATGATAAAATAAAAAGTATCTTTTTCTCAAAATCACCCGGACCAATTTTGATGTCCTTCTGTCACTTTAAAGTAAGCATAATGGGCCTTTACTTTGGCACATGTATCAATCGTGGAGCTTCGTGAACCAAGCTCCATACATATTTGCCCATTGTCCTTTATATGAGAAGCTATCACAAAGACCTTAAGCTAGCCAAATAAAACTTAACAAAAACAACACTCATTTGACGGCCCCGTAGCCCAGTCGGTAGAACGCCTGCCTGCAAAACACAAGGTCGCGGGTTCGAATCCCGCCCAGGGCAAACATTCGTGTGATGAGTACTTGTGTTTGCCTTGTGTCTGGTTGTTGTTTATCTATCTATATAAGTATGTAATAGGTTGGGGAAAAAGTTTCTTCGCATTTTATATGAAAATTCGAAATATTTTTTAATAAAGTTTATTTACATTTAACTAAATTTTATTTACGCCCCTACGTATACTTATACTTGTGTCCATTTATATCTGTTTTATTATGTTTTGTATGTTTATTAAATTTAATAATTATTTTTATTTTAATAAAGGTTCCGCGGAAGACCAGCTGAGCTGGGACCTCTTGAATCGCAACAAATATAATTTTATTTTTGTTTTCTTTAGTATTGTAAGCAAATAAACGTTTTTTCTTTCTTCTTTCTTTCTTTCTTTCTTTCTAAAGTACGTAGGTGCCATTTTGTTCAATAACTTTCTGCCATCTTGCAGGTAGGGACACGATGATCCCATTGCTTAATAAAGAATCACAAATGAGTACACGGTTCATTAGGTTTCTTTCAGTGAGCTCATGAGGCACCCAAATATCGAGCTTTTTTGTGTACCCAGCTTTTTTCAAATGCGCCAAAACTGTTTTGTGGTCAATTCCCTTTTCTTCAGCTACATCGTAACTACTGATATGCCGATCTTGCTCCACTTTTTTAAAAATGACATCCATTTTATCCGTAACAGGGCGCCCAGAGCGAGGTGCATCTTTGACATCAAAATTTCCGGATTGAAAACGCTTAAGCCAAATTTGTGCTATTCTCACACACACTGCACTAGGTCCATAAATATCTCAATTTTTTTTCGCGGCTTGCGTTGCGTTTTTACCTTTTTTGTAGTAAAATTTTAAAATGTATCGAATTTCTTCATTAGATTCACTCATCTTAACAGTAAGAAAAACAAATGAAAATCACACATTTTCCTAATTTGAATTTGGAATTATCTTTTTTAAAATTTAAACTTTTTAATAATACCAAAACCAGCCAGATACAAATGGTATAGCCAAAGAGATTTTATTATAAGTTCATACATACCTACTATTTGCGAAAAGGGTTTTTCCCCAACCTAATATTTATATATTTATGTATTGTATCCGCTGTCTGGTACCCATAGTACAAGCTCTGCTTAGTGTGTGATCAGATGGCCGTGAGTGAAGATGTCCCTACCTGCATATTTATTTATTTAAGTTTTTTGCGTCACAAAAGTAAAAGCAAGTTTGCTAGTCGCCGACTTACCGCCGACATCGGAAAAATGTTAGCAAACGACACGTCTCGGTGAGAAGTCGAATCATATATTTTCATACATCCATGTCTCCTTTGGCTGTCGGGGCACAGACAAGTTGTTGTCGGTAAGCAAACGGCGCAGTGGGAAGGCGGTTCATACGCTCCCATACATTTACGCCCCCTTCTTAGTTGTGTCGTCGTGTCGGTAAGAACCGGGTGGGAAATGGCCTTAGCCTCATTCAGCAATAAATGCCCATGAAAAAGTTGCTCAAAAAAGTTAGAAATAAATAAAATAAAGTAAATAAATAAATTATAACATATAAAATATTGTTATGTAAAACGCGATATTATTTATATCCGATTATTACTATTATTATTTTTATTAGTAAGTTAATTATATTCGTGTATCTATTTATATAATATGTGGTTTCTTTCAGAATCGAACACGGAACCTTCGTCCTCCACAGTAAGGTTGGAAGTGATATTACCAATAGCGATAATACTTGCAGTAGTGATTAGTGTGGTTGTAAGATACTGTTGGATTCGACTAATAAAGGTAATAAAGTAAGGCAAAGGCAACGATTGATAAGTTTCCGAAACGACAAAGAAAAACTTTAAAAATCTATTTAAAATAAATTTATTTCTCAACGTAGTTCCTTCTACCTCGATGCATTTAGTCCAGCGCTTCTCCAATGCCGTTACACCAGTTTGATAAAATGTTTTTTCCAACCCCTCAAAATACTCGTCCACGGCAACAATGACTTCTTCATTTGATGAAAATCTCTGGCCACCTAACCATTTCTTCAGGTTTGGGAATAAGTGGAAGTCACACGGGGCCAGATCCGGGGAATAGGGTGGATGCGGTAGCAATTCGAACCGCAATTCATGGAGTTTGGCGACTGCAACCATTGACGTGTGTGCAGGTGCGTTGTCATGGTGGAACAAAACTTTTTTCTTGGCCAAATGTGGTCGTTTTTTCTGGATTTCTTCTCTTAATTTTTGCAGCAAGCTTGCGTAGCACTCTCCATTTATTGTTTTTCCTTTTTGCAGATAATCCACTAAAATAATCCCTCGAGCATCCCAAAAAACAGTCGCCATCACTTTGCCGGCCGACAAAACCGTTTTTGCTTTCTTTGGCGCAGGTCTTCCGCTCTCAGTCCACTGCTTAGATTGTTCTTTTGTCTCGGGAGTATAATGATGTATCCAGGTTTCATCGACTGTTACATAACGCCGCGAAAACTCGTTAGGATCTCGGTTAAACAGCGCCAAACACTCCGATGAATCGTCCACTCGACGTTGCTTTTGGTCAACAGTGAGCAAACGCGGCACCCATCGCGCGCAAAGCTTTTTCATTCCCAAATGTTGGTGCAAAATATTAAAAACGCGTTCAGGTGAAATGCTCACCATCTCTGCTATCTCTCGCAACTTCAAGCGCCGATCATTCAATACAATTTTGTGAATTTTTTTGATCATGTCCGGATTCGTGACTTCATTTGGACGGCCAGTCCTGTGGGCGTCTTCGCAGCTCTGTCTTCCACGTTTAAAATCAGTTACCCAGGTGTGAATTGTACTCAATGCAGGAGCAGAATTACCTAAAACACTGTCTAGCTTGGTTTTAATCTGGGTTGCTGTTTTCTGTTTTAAAACGTAAAACTTTATCACCGCACGAATTTCGTTTCTTTCCATTGTTAAGAAAATTTACGACAGAGAAAGTTCTACGTCCTATCAAACAAATTCCACCAGTTCGATTAAATTCAAATTTGGCGTTCTATTTTCAAAAAGATGCCAAAATATAATGTAATATTTTTTTTTTGCGTATAATTTTTTTAAGTTCGTCGTTTCGGCCAGTTATCAATCAGCCCAGGTAGACGAGGACAAAGTACTCGAAAACCCGGTTTTATAATAATCGCATCGTAAGAATGCCATCCTGACAGCTGTCAGCTATGACGTACAATTTTTTTTCTGTCTCTTTTGCACCCATTTGGTTTTCATATTTCGTGCCTGCTGTCAGGGCGGCATTCTTACGATGCGACAGTTATAGAACCTGAGAACCGGGACCGAAATAATCCATTTTAAGTGTTTTCGCAGCTGATATTTTGATCATGAATCAGTTGACTCTTGCAACAAAATGAAGATTCCCCACATTTAAATTTAGGGATTACGCACGAATACCGCTAAGTGGTAGGTTACTTTGATGATCAAATATTAGCACTTCCACTGATGGTATAAATGTCAAAACAATGCTTACAAAATACATCCCTTTTTAATGACTAGATTTGTTTAAATACATTATAATAATTTAGAAGTAAGGTGCATAAGTTTATTATAAGTAAAAAGCAGCAATTAAAAAACTACATTCTTGATCTCGTTATTTAAAGCAATAGCCATAGTTTATTCTTTAATATAACTTGCCTATTGTTGATATAGATTCCAAATCAATTACATTTTTCATAAATTGCCGTTTTCTGATAATAAGAAAAACGTGTTTTGCGCACGATTCCCGCGCAACTTTGAACGTAACCACCGTGATGCATCGTACGTTATTTCAATCAAATGCGTCGGTCAAAATTTCAACTGAAGCGCGTTGAGTTGCTAATATAAAATGAAAGAGGAGAATAATTTCACCGTCTAACTTAGATAGAATCATGAGAACGTTTAGAATTTTATTTGTTAAGCGAATGAATATATATATACTTAATAAGTTTTTTTTTTTCAGAAGAAATCTCAAGAGGGACTGCAGTATGACTATGCTACTTCACAAAATATAATGTCACATTACGAAACTAGAGCCTTGGCTGCAGCCAACAGGCGCCTTGGAGAGGAGGACTTCGTGCCCTCACTTCCACCTCGCCCAAGACACGGAGAACCTGATTATGATTACCCTGACCTGCCTAACGAACATGTTTATGATTACCCTGACCTGCCTAACGAACATGTTTATGATTACCCTGACCTGCCTAACGAACCTGTTAATGATAACGCTGACCTGCCTAACGAACCTGTTAATGATAACGCTGACCTGCCTAACGAACATGTTTATGATTACCCTGACCTGCCTAACGAACATGTTTATGATTACCCTGACCTGCCTAACGAACCTGTTAATGATAACGCTGACCTGCCTAACGAACCTGTTAATGATAACGCTGACCTGCCTAACGAACATGTTTATGATAACGCTGACCTGCCTAACGAACATGTTTATGATTACCCTGACCTGCCTAACGAACCTGTTAATGATAACGCTGACCTGCCTAACGAACATGTTTATGATTACCCTGACCTGCCTAACGAACCTGTTAATGATAACGCTGACCTGCCTAACGAACCTGTTAATGATAACGCTGACCTGCCTAACGAACATGTTTATGATAACGCTGACCTGCCTAACGAACATGTTTATGATTACCCTGACCTGCCTAACGAACCTGTTAATGATAACGCTGACCTGCCTAACGAACATGTTTATGATTACCCTGACCTGCCTAACGAACCTGTTAATGATAACGCTGACCTGCCTAACTCAAGAAACTGATACTGGTAGCGATTCACACAGTCACGCTCTAATCCTTAATTTAAGTTCGGCAGTCCTTTTTGCCCTTTATAGATTAAAAAGGGACAAGAGATTCCCATCCAAATATTAGAGCTGTCAAACATCGAATTTGAACTTCATAGAGGCGTCAATTGCGCAATTTTAAAGAGCACCTAAAACATCAGATTTAAAAATCTCTTAGTTTGACAGTTATGCCCTTATTTTTGGTTATCATGCATTCAAAATAATATAATTCGTTCGTCTGAATCATTCATTAGTCATAAAAACGATAAGGAAAGCTGGTTTTTAAAATTTGAATTAGAGCATGACATCCTGAATCGGGGCCATTAATATAACTTTTAGTTATTATTTTTAATACATATATTTTTGTTTGGTTCTCTATTGTATTTCCTAAAATTTATGATCCTATTTTTTATTGTCCTTAGCACTCTGGTCCTAGGTATCGATTGTCCTGATGATTTTTAGTACTAATTTGATAACTCCTACTGTTTATTGCACTACTGTTTTCCGATCGTAAGCTGAAAGTTCAAAGTTTTAGTTCTAGTTAAGGTATTCTCTTGACAAAAAAGTTACATTAGTTCTGCTGCAATATAAATCAATGTGACAGCTTGTAACTAACTCTTGATAGGCTTAAGATACTATCATAAACGTAATCCCTCCGGAAAGATTTGAACCCATCGTTCTTACTTCAATTCAATTCATTTATTTCATTTATAACCTAACAGTATAAACCAAGGCGTTATAAACTAGTCAATATAACAATATAGATAACAGTATACATTATAAAGTAAGTCGTCCTTAATTTTTAGTATTGATAACATTTAACTTAATTTAATTCAATTCTCAGTCAATTACAATAATATAGATTATTATTGCTACAGAATACCGTCTGTTAACAAAATATCCAATAACTAACTACATACTTTATCAGTTATTGATTATAATAATAGTACATATGCCAAAAAAAATTAATTACATTTGCATTATATTATTATCTTTAACACGTTGCAGGACACAACGTCGATAGGCGAGAGTCTAAAAATATATAAAATTGGCACATGAAATATTCATACAATTATTCCACCCGCTTGACGACGATGTGCCAAATCCTATTTTTTTTATGTTGTGTGATATGCCACTACGTTTCTCGACGTGACCGCCTATGAACGTGATGTCGTATCACACAACATAATATCTGTAATTCCGTACGGCACTACGTTCGTTACTCGTATTGCTAAAAAACCATTGTATAATGAGACATAATTTTTAGAAATATGAAAGGGAGGTATATTATTTATAAATAAAAAAAACGATAGAACAGCTTGTGAAGTAAGTATTTTTATTATAAATAATCAAACTGTAGTAGTAGTCTTCAACCTTTATCAATATTACAGAAACGAATACAAAATTTAAGAACGTGTAATTTTTTTTTACACTTTGGCACTTCAAAATAAAAAAACAAATTAATATTTTGAAGATCAGAAGACCGATTTCTTCTTTTAGAAGACATCTGCAAACAAAATAGGTAAGTAGGTATAATTTTACCAGTAACGGTAAACACATTCAGAATTTGTGGCAATATTTTGAAATAACTGTTCGTTTTTACAAAATTATACTCATACACAAACTAATTATATAATAATACAACAACAAAAACACATTATTGTAGTAAAACTTACCTTTAATTAGTTGTCTTTCACACTGGTTTTTCTGGCGTTCATCTCATACATTCTCTTGCAATCAGACGTATCAGACTCGCTATTCCACTTGAAAATAAGTCGCGCTGAGGTCGCGCGGCAAGCACCGAGCCGAGCAGTGAGCGCGCGCGTTCCGCCGGGCTCTGCCGGCGATGCACCGTGCGCCCCGCCGCCCGCGCCCTCTCGTTTTGAGCGCGTGGACGCAGTCGCCCGGCTGCCCGTACATTGGGTACAGACAGTTTAAGAAACACTTCCACCAACGCAGTGCAGTCAATCTTGTTTCTTATGAGTCCAATCGCAAACTTGGCTAACGCAAGAGCCCTTCTTATCTCCAGGGAATCATATCCTAGCTGACCCTGTATAAAGAGAGTAGGATAGAGATAGGGGTAGAAGTTGTAAGACTTCTTGTACAGGTGTTGTAAGAACCTCTTCTGGGTTTGCTCCAATATGAGAATATATTTGTCCTCATGTGGGCTCCATACACGGAAAAAAAAGATTTGGTCGTTCTTTTAAACCAAGAAAATTTATTTCTTTGGATGTCTTGTATTGACTGAAACTAATATTATACTAATTTAAGAATTTTGACTTGAAATCAAAGTAGTATTCTTAGTATAAATTTATCAACTTATCTTTTTCAAAACAATTGTAGTTAGGTGAAAGTAATTTACTATTTTGTATTAAAATTATTGCAAATTCTTAGCTCTAAAGATTTTATTATCTTGTTATAATGTAAATGGTTTTCGTTTAATGTTTTTTTATATTTTAGATTAATTAAAGTGATTGCTATATTTAAAAACTACGTCATTTTACTTTTCTAAACTTCGTTTTAGGTTAAAGGAACGTAACTTGACTTAAAAGAATTCCTCTTTTCGTTGAAGTTTTATTATATTTTTTCAGCCAAAAAACGAAACTCTTGCTGTAAAACTTCAATTTTAAGGCTAAACTTGGGTGAAAACGATCATAATTTTGAACTGATATAATCCTTATTTAATAATAATTTATTGAGATCTTGAATACAGAAAACATTTAGTTTTATTGAAATTGGAACTTACACAGCGAACATTTTAAAAGTTTTGTGCGAAAAACTCATGTATTCTTATATAAAAAAACTATGTATCATAAGGCAAAGTGGCAAGACTTGACTGAAATAGATTTATCATTCCTCTGGAAGTTTTATTTAATTTTGATTCAAGAAACCCCAATGCTTGCTATAAAATACTTAGAATATTATTATGATAACTATATTAGTTTATGCTAAAATTTCTTTGTATTTTGTTTTAAAACACAATGTAACATACATTGTGGAACTAATAACATTTGCTTTGATTGAAACCTAAACTCCCCATTTCCTTGAAAACTAAAATTTATTTTGAAACAAGAATTTCAATTTCTTAGACCAAAACATTTTATTAGTTTGTGCCAAGACATTTTAGAATTTTCGACTAACAAAACGATATGATTGGCACAAAGTAACAAAATTTGATTGAAAGTAAATTATTTTATTACTTGAAAGTTTTAAGTTGTTTATAAACAAAAATCTAGAATTTTATATTTAAAATTCTCACGACATTACAAGAACCTATAATTATTTTGAACAGATAAACTACCAGATTTTGTTAATAGATTCTTGTGCTCTTAAATAGAGAAACTAATTGTTTCGTCGGATCCATGGTATTTCAAAATTGTTTTATACTAAAAATATAAAGTTTTAAGTCAAGAAATATTCGTTCCTTTTCCAAAACACAAAATTTAATAGCGCAGTGTTGCCATTTCTACTAAAATTACCCTGTCATTCGGCAAAGAAATAGGATATTCGTAGCCATTTATTAGAGACATTTTTTGTAGATTTGGGACATATTGAATGCCATCAAAAACATAACTTGTAAAAAAACCAAGTCTCGCACGCAACTTAGTCTACAGTAAAAAGTTGTGAGATCCATGTAATACCAAGTCCAAGAGTCCTTCTGTCTTAAGTTATTACATAATTAGCTCACCTAACAACATCTTATAGTGACCAGATCAATATTAAAAATCTCTTATGTTTTAAATAAATACAAAGATTGACCTGGCAATGTTAGCTAGTTATCTAGCAGATGATGTATCTAAAAACTGGGCCGAAATTGCAAAATATTTTAGTTTTTCCTTGGTTTATACACTAAATACGATTGCTGTTCTAAATTTGAAGTTTCTATGTCTGCTAGAAGTGCCTTAGAGTTTTGATGATCGGTCAGTCAGTGAGTGAGTGAGGGACAAAATTAAGAAACTTTGACTAGTTATAAATCTTAAACTACTAGTTCAAATTAAATGAAATTTGAAACATACTGGGTTTATACGATGCCTGCTTTATTACTGAAAATTCACGTTTCTAGTTTTATCCACAACGAAGTTATAGGGGGGTCGACAATGACCCGAACTGCTTCGAGAAAAGGATGGTACGGCCATGCCACTTTTTTGCTTGACTTGGCGGGGGCATTGCCGTGCCCCCAGATTAGGGTCACGTGTCTTCCGTATTTAACGAACTGCTGGCGACTAGACAAATAATTAGCAAATAAATTTAAGAGTAGGGGCGTAAACCCCATCGCACCCAACTTTAGTAGCAATACGTCGTTGTCTTCTCTGTCAAATGCCTTCCGGATATCAAGGTAAATAACATCTACCTGATTTCCAAAGTCCATTTCCAGAGAAACTTGATCTACCAATGTCACCAGGTTGGTAGCAACCGACCGTCTCGGAAGGAAGGATGCACTGCGGAAGTAGGCGACTATGTAGGGCCGTTTCGAAAACCTTTGCCAGTGCACATAATATCGCTACCGGCCGGTAGTTTTCAACCTTGGACTTAGGACCCATCTTAGGTATTGGCGTTACCCTCGATATCTTCCATATTGCTGGATAGTTACCGGTTGCCAGAATAAGGTTAAAAATATAGGTGATAGGTTCAATGAGATCCTCCAAACAGCCCTTAATTATGTATGCAGGGACCCCGTCTGGCCCTGGACTCGTTCCCGGTTTCAGCCTTTTTACCGCAGCACGCACGTCCTCCGGGCAGAAGGCGTCCAGGTGCACGCGGCGGCAGTCGGCGGGCGGCGCGGCCGCGTGCGGGCTCGCCCGGCACGAACACCGAGCTGAAGTGGTCGGCGAACGCGGCCGCCGCGCCGCGCCCCGAGTACTCCACGTACCCACGGGTTACCTTAGCTTCCACTCCACCTGTGCTGCGCAGACTATTTACGTATCGCCAAAATTCTTTCGGATTGGTTCTCAGTTTCTGTGAAATTATTTTCGAATAATTCGAGTGAGCATTAATTATATCCTGCTTGATTTTACTACGAAGTTGTTTGAATTCATCACGATATTCGTTATTGCCCGTTCGCTTCCACCTACGATGAAATTCTGCCTTACGCTGAATGTCGCGTATGATGCTCGAGGTATAATACACGGGTTAAACCCTACTACTACTGGCGCTCTGGTCTTTTTAGGTATACAGTGGTCAAAAATATTATATATTGCATTATACATATAATTGAGCGCCTCATCAACGTCTCCCAAACAATAAATCTGATCCCAATCGACTTGTTTAATTAAGTTGTATAACGTACAGTAATCCCCCTTTGAAAAATTCCAGTCGTGTTCAGATGGAATATTTGAGGGCTCAATTCTAATTGCCGGTTTAGAAAATCTGTACCCAATACTTACAACCAACTCGTCCGGCTCAGCGGCGCGTACGCACACCGCCCCGTCCAGCTCCGCGCTAGTCAGCACGACGTCTAGCATTCTCCCATTCATGTTACTCACACAGTTATACTGTTTAGGGTCACAGAGGGAGCTAAAACATTTAACATAATTTGTGATAAGGTAATCTACATAGTGTCACGCCTAGTACCGATCAGATAGATAGGCCCTCTCTCTCCCGTGAGGCACTTAGTATAATGGTAATTAGTCACGTAGTGTCTACTATTAAGAGTACTGTTATAGTGAATAAAGGAGATTAGTGTACAGCAGAGACTGAGTGATTCATTTGTACCTTTCCTCGGCTACATCCCACGACCATATTACATGGCGACCGTGACACGTGACAGGACTGCCTAGTGTGGGCAGTGGGCAGTGCTGTGCATCGTGGTTTTGAAAATTAAGATAACAGCGTGTTTGTAGAAGAAGAAGTCAGAAATCATGGAGATGGAAGGGTAAGGAAGAGTTGGCGCAGGGAGATGATGGAGTCGGATGATGATGGTGGTGTGTTGCTGGGCGCAGGGAGTTGTTCGTGTCGGATGTGGATCAGGCTGGTGTACGGCGGTACCAACTGTATCTTTAGTTGGGCCAAGGATAGAAGGAAGATTGATATCTCTGGAGTAGGTGCGTTGTGAAGGAAAACAGCAATGAAGAAGAAAACAGCGACTAACCAGCGGCTCATCATATGGTAAATTATAAATAGCGTAAGTTAAGATTTAATATAACAGTCATAGATCATGTAGGTTCTAGATTTATTATGTTTGTATAGTTTGTTTGTCATATCGAACAAGGAATTATTATTATGCGTCATATGTCAGTTTTAAATTTTGATGAGTTAATAAATAAGTTATGTAAACTGAGCACAATAAAATGATGTGAAAATGAACACGTGAAGCTGTAGAAAATGAATTGTCCCACGTGTATGCATTATAAGTGGTGTTGGAAAGATACTTGTTAAACATTTGTTGCCATCAAGTAGTCATGCAGGAGTTTCTAAAATATTTTGTTCTAGTAGGTATGTAAACAAGGACATAGCGAATTATGTAGGTCGAAGTAGTAACTGTCAGAAGCAGAAGTTTAGTAGCAAATATTAAAGAATTGTGCATTACTTCTACACAAGAAGCACATGTGGACGCTAGAGGAGTTTGATTTGGTTAAGAATTGAGTAAGGAAAATATATATGACGCGATTCCAAAAAAGATTCGATTAGGGAAAAAAAGCAAAGAATGTGTATAAATCTTAAGAGTAGGACAATAAAGTTTATAGAGTTTGTGAATTATTAATATTGTTAGCAATTATTATTGTTGTAATTATTTATGTCTATTTAATTTTATTTTTTCCCAAACCTGGCCCACAAGTCTTCTCCGTCCTGAGTTTCGAATTGCTGCAGGCGCTCGAGCAGCAACGGCGCGCGGGCTGCCAGCAGCACCCCGCCGCCCGTACGCGCGCGCCTGTCGCGGCGCAGCACGGTCCCGCCCGCACCACACAGCTCCGCGTCTCACGGACTCGTCCGTGTTGGTTTCCGTCGCAGCTACTATTTGTAGGTTATCCGATGTGCTTAATAATTTGCTTTTTAACCACCGTACGTTTTGACTAGTCGTCTTAAGTTGTTCTTGTTTCTGTTGTTGATCGTTCGAGGCGAAACAGCCAACGTTCAAGAATTGGGGCTTCTTACTTCACAACAACAAGTAAAGTTACCTGTTAAATAAAACATCAAGTTTCACTTTTTATGGACTGTATTAAATATTTTAAATAAAAAAAATGCAACTGGACGTCTGAACGCAGTCAAGACGAAAAATGACAGAGAGAGAGAAAGGTGTTGCCAGCGCATAGGTAATATTTTATGCTAAAAACATTTTTTAACATAGTTGGGCCGAGGCCGGTGACAATGAAATATGTTAACAGCAAAGAAAACAAATTATCTTTATGTAAACTATACCTTGAAATTAGATACAGATATGAACATAAAATGTAGAATTAAAATAAACCTATTTTAATATTTTTATTGAAAAACTAAGAATTTTTATTTAAAAACTTATGTTTATATCAAGCAAAGAGTAAGATTTTTTTTTTTTTAAGTGTACTATGTACCAGATATAAAAAATAAGTAAATAATTGAAGTCTAGTAAACAACTACTATGTAACTCTAACTTATAGGCAAAGGACTCAGTTTCCTAAGAGACCTCAAATAAGTTTTATTATTAGACAATTTTATTTCTGCGACTCTAACTCTACCGTCTGGTCCAGAGAATATCTTCACAATTCTTGCCATAGGCCACATGTAAGGATCTGTATTATCGGAACGCACAATAACAAGCTCACCCTCTTTCAAATTGGGGTTTGACTTCCGCCATTTTGGCCGGCTTTGTAATTGCGTAAGATAATCTCTCGACCAGACCTTCCAAAAATCTTGTTTGATTTTAGTTAAAGATTGCCAAAATCTCAGCCTATTAATAGGTATATTCGAAACATTACGCTCAGGAAAATTCATCATAGGAATTCCTATGAGAAAATGACCTGGTGTTAATAATAATAATAAATCATTCATAACTTGAGACATCGGAGCTTATAGGAAGGAGGGGCCTGGAATTCAAGATAGCTTCAACCTCTGCAATGACGGTGTAAAGACCTTCATAAGTTAAAGTAAGATTGCCAACAATGCGCTTAAAATGGTATTTAAAGCTCTTGACCCCTGCCTCCCATAAGCCCCCAAACTCAGGAGAGTAGCTGGGAATAAATTTAAAGCTTATATAATTAGGAATGCAATAACTTTCAATTGCATCAATATGCTGTTTGGATTTAAATAGCTCATAGAGAGCTTCTAACTGATTTTCAGCACCCTTGAATGTTTTGACATTGTCACAAAAGATCTTATGTGGCATTCCTCTACGGGCAATGAAACGTTTGAGACTCGCTAAAAAAGCTTCTGTTGTGAGGTCGCTAACCAATTCCAAGTGGATGGCCATCGTGGAAAAACACACATAAACTGCCACATATCCTTTAGTGATAAGAGGCCGTCTCAATCTAGACACTTTTACCTTGAACGGTCCACAGAAATCGACACCAACAACTTCAAAAGGTCTTACAGGTGTGACTCTTTCATGGGGTAGCGAACCCATCAGCTGTGTAGAAGCAGCAGCTTTTAATTTAAAACATTTGACACACTTGTTAACAATCCTTTTTACTTCACGTATGCCACTAATAAGCCAAAACCGTTGAGAGAGTGAACTCAAAACCAGTTTAGCTCCCGCATGCAACAAACGAAGATGTTCCTTATGAATAAGAATGTTTGTAAAATGACATGATTTGGGCAAAATTGCTGGATGCTTCTTATCGAAAGGAATATTTGAGGCATTTTGAAGCCTACCTCCAACTCTCATTACACCATTTATATCCAAAAAGGGATGTAACTGAGACAAACCTGATTTAATTGGTAAATTGTTTTTAAGACAATGAATATCCTTAGAAAAATAACCTTGCTGCACACAACAAATTATTACCAGTAGAGCATTATGGAGTTCCTCTGGTGTCAATGAGCCAGTTAATTTGTTCTGTTTACTACAATTGTAACGAAAACGAAATAAATATGCTACTATACGTTGTAGTTTACTAACATCTGATACAGAAATTACTGTAATAAATTAATAAGAAAAATAAAAAGAAAATATGAAAGAGAAATTTTGGCAAAAAGCATTAAAAATAATAAATTATTGTGGACAAATATAAAAAACATTACATATACTAACAAAAATAAAAATACAAATTCTGAATTACTAAACCTGAAATCTTCTCCTATAGCTTCAGTGGACTTCATCAATAAATATTTCACTAATATCGGTAAAAATCTGGCTCGAAAAATTCAACCCACTGCTCATGATCTAGACTCCTATCTTCAAAATCTATCAACTCTGCCCCATTCCTTTGCACTCTTACCGACAGATAATGATGAAGTGAATGGTGTTATAATTAACCTGAAGTCAAACAGTGCTCCGGGATGGGATAATATTCCTACCTCCTTTTTCAAGCTAGCTAAAACAGAACTAGTCCCAATTATTACTCACATTGTAAACTTGTGCTTCGAAAAAGGTACATTCCCCTATTCTCTTAAGTTATCTCTGGTTACTCCTGTGTATAAGAGTGGGGACAGGGACGATATAAATAACTACAGACCAATTTCAGTGTTACCAGTTTTGTCCAAGATATTAGAAAAATTGATTAATAAAAGACTTTGGAATTATTTAAATAAATTTAATATTATATCATCTTGCCAATACGGATTCCAAAAAGGCAAATCAACTGAAGATGCAGTATTAGCGTTGTCGTCCTTAGTTACTGAGCAGTTGGATAAAGGGAAAAGATGTATGGCAGTATTTTTGGATTTAAAAAAAGCATTTGATACCGTCTCTCTCCCCATTCTTATACACAAATTGGAAGCTATAGGTATAAGAGGAACCCCTCTTCACTTGTTTACTAGCTATTTAATGGATAGGCAACAGAAAGTGAAGATAGGTGACTACACTGGTGAATGCGACGCGATCTCGTACGGCGTACCGCAGGGTAGCGTTCTTGGTCCGTCCCTATTCCTAATTTACATTAATGACTTATGTAAATTACAGATCAAGGACGCTAAAATCTTCTCATACGCCGACGACACAGCTGTAGTGTTTACTAGTGATTCGTGGGATCTAGTTAAGGAACGGGCTGAGTGTGGATTAAGTCTAATAAGTAAATGGCTACATAATAACGTACTGACCTTAGCGTCTCTCATGGTATCAGCGTCTCTCATGGTATCCGCACATTGAACACGTATGCTCAAGAATTAGAAAATTGATATGGATTTTTAAAACGTTGAGATGTGTGGTGCCTAGAGTGGCTGCTGATTCAGTGGGTAGAAGTCGTGACTTACTAAAAGAAATATACGTAGCGTTAGTACAGTCGGTTATAATATACTGCATCACAGTCTGGGGAGGTGCAGCTAAAACAAAGTTTTTGGAACTTGAACGCGCACAGCGAAATTTAATTAAAGTAATGTACTTTAAACAACGACGATTTATCTTTCTCTCTCACACACACACACACACACACACACACACACACATATATACTCACACACACACACACACACACACACACATACACACACACACACACACACACATACATACATACAATATCATATCATACTCGTACTCTTCTGTTTAATATGTTGTGATGTAATGTTTCCCTTTGTTATGTTAAATTTTGGTTTATGTTGATTTATTTGTATTGTTTTGTTTGTTTATTGTTTATCTCTAATCAGCTATGAAGAGCAGTGCCTCCCAACACAGGTTTCTTCTTAGCCTACCGGGAGTCACTTGCCATTTGTTTGTAAAAATTGTTTTGAAATGAAATAAACATATTTTATTTATTTATTATTATTTATCTGAATATTTTTCAACCAACTCTAGCGAAAACTTGCAATCATTTTTTAACAAATGATCTGATTCATTGACATCACAGAGATTGACCATAAACTCTGGCTCAGATGAGGATGCAATAGGTAATTTAATATCACTTATAGAGTGTTTGAAATTGCTATCCGAAAGATCTTTGGGACCATGCCACCAAAGTCTATTGGACTCTAGTTTATGAGGTTCACAGCCCCTTGAAAGAAGATCAGCTGGGTTATCAACTGTGGTCACATAAGACCATATGAACTGATGAGTTAACTCTTTTATCTGTGAAACCCGATTAGTCACATAGGAACAAGATTTTAGGTTTGAAGACTTAATCCAAGCAAGTGTTATCTGCGAATCACATAGTGGACAGTGAGTGTGGGGAGCTTAGACAGCAAAGTCTTATAAACCCTGTGTGCAAGCTGTGCCAGAAGAAGAGCACCATTGAGTTCCATTTTTGGAATAGTAACACCTTTATTTAATGGAGCTAGACGAGACTTAGAACATATCAAGTTTACACAGACTGTTCTATCAAAATTTATTATTCTTAAATAGAGACAGCAACCGAAAGCTTTCATTGACGCGTCTGCATATCCCACGAGCTCCACAATGTCAATCATAGTAGAATTAACACACCTTGGGATAGTAAGAGTACCCATAGACTTTAAATTGTTTAAAAATTTTGTCCAAACATTGAGTTGGTCTTGAGGCAGCGCTTTATCCCAGTCTATTTTTAAGGACCACAGAGATTGCATGAAAAGTTTGGCCACAACGATGATAGGACCTATAAGTCCAAGTGGGTCGAACATCTTGCCAATGAAACTCAGAGTTGTCCTTTTTGTTTGGGTATCATCATCGTTAATCATTGGACAAGTAAAAGACAGTGTATCATTCAAGACATCACATTTTAAACCCAATGTTTTGACAATATTATTTTTATTTATGTCAAGCTTGTCGAAATATTTTTTATCATTGGGGAGGTCGTTGATAGCTTGGGGATGATTGGAGCACCATTTGTGGAGAGTGAAACTACCTTCATCAAGAAGACCAATGAGCTCAGCTTTAAGCTGAAGTAGCTCTTCTTCGTTGTCACTCCCACTGATGACGTCATCTACGTAGGTACTAAACAGCATAGCTTGTGCAGCAAGGGGGTATTTATCTTTGAATCGAAAAGCCAATTCTACAAGACAACGAGTCGCCAAGAACGTCGAAGCCTTCAAACCATACGTAACGGTCTGCAGCTGTATACAGCTGATCGGTTTCTTAGGGTCATCGCGCCAGAGAATTTTCTGTAAACAGCGTTGATGTGGACTAATGAAAACACCACGAAACATCTTTTTTATGTCACAGGTAAGTGTGTAAATGAAAGTCCTCCATAAGAGCAGAATGTCAAACAATTCTTGTTGATTAACAGGACCATTTAGCATGACCTCGTTGAGAGAAACACCGTTCTTAGACTTTGTGTTTCCATCAAAAACCACCCGCAAAGGAGTTGTTAAATTTTCTTTATTAATGACAGCATGATGAGCTAAAAAATATACTGTACCACACTTTAGATCATAGTTTTCAATATCCACTTTTTTAGCATGCCCCAAAGCTATATACTCCTCAACAAATTTTTTATACTCTTGTAAATATAAAGGATCACGTTTTAATCTTTTCTCCAGTGTTAAGAAACGTTGCAAAGCGGCCGAAAAAGAATCCCCAAGTTGCAGCTGCTCGGTTTTTGCCACTAAAGGCATGTCTACAGTAAACTTTTTATTTTCCAATTTTACAGTAGTTTGAAAACATTTTTCTGAATTTTCTAATTCTTTACATGGCTTTGCTGCTGGCTCTGGGATACTTTCTGACAACCAAAACTGCTCCATTACGTTTTCTAACTTTTTAACATTACAAATAGCTAAATTAGAAACCATCTCCGTTACTTGGCTGATCAATGATGGTACCTCCAATAGTATAACCAAATAAGGAATTTTGCAAAATTAAACCGCTATAAACCTTAATCTGGCCTGGCTGAATAATATTGTAGTACATGTCAGCTCCAAGTAACAAAGAAATCTCAGCTGGCACATTAAAGCTTTCATCAGCCAACTGAATACCATCAGGAATTTTGAAATGAGAAATATCAATAGTATGCTGAGGTAGATTCGAAGTAATGGATTTTATTACATGACATTTCATATCTAAACATATGTTTTGCACTGGAGAATGAATTGTAAGATCAACATAATTATCAATACTATTATTATTTTTACCAATACCAACAATATTAGTATTTTGGTTTTTTAATTTTAACCCTAATCTACTCACAAGACATGAGGTTATAAAAGAAGCTTGGCTTCCTGTATCAAGCAGCGCTCTGACACATAGCTCAGAACCCTTACAAGAAAACAATTTTACCTTTATAGTAGGCAAAAGGATACCCATCGTAGGGGTACCTGAATGTAAAGAGACTGCAGGTTGAGGATCAGGACTGGCATCTTTATGCAAGAGTGTGTTATGCGATGATTTGCATATCTTACATAGGAATGAAGACCTACACTTGCCAGTGTGAATTTTTAAGCACAATGTGCATAAATATTTCAATTTAATGAATTGTTCACGGTCTTCTACAGACACCAAATTAAATTTAGGACAATTATGGAGCCCTTGGCATTTGCCATTACAAAAAGAACAAGAAGGAATTTTGGTGACAACATTGCTCACCTTGGATGTATTATTAGTACTCTTCATATAGTCCGAAGTACTAGAATCCTCTAGCGCCATAGCACGCCTTTCCAAAAATGAAATAAACTCATCCATTGTTGGTAATGTATCTGAAGATCTATCAAGTTGATAGGCTCTGTTGGTATAGGTGTCCAACTTTTTAGATAAAATGGAGATCAATAACATATCCCACTTATCTACAGGTTGCTCTAAGTTTTTAAGCGCATACAATTGTTGTTGCACTTGTGAAATAAAGGCCCTAATTGCAGTTGCTGTACTTTTTTGTATGGATGGTAGTTGCAGTATAATATTGATATGATTTGTATATATTCTAGCCTTATTGTCAAAGCGCTTCTTTAAAAGAACAAGAGCCTCTTTATAAGACTCATTAACTAAAGGCAGATTCACAATAATAGCCAAAGCATCTTCAGTTAAAAATTTCCGTAAATAAAACAGCTTCTCAACATCAGACAGAGACTTATTTCTGTGTATAACGGCGGTAAATAGATCCATAGGTCGCTGGTTCATATCCGCCTCGAAGGACCACTAAACTGATGTTAAATAAAACATCAAGTTTCACTTTTTATGGACTGTATTAAATATTTTAAATAATAAAAATGCAACTGGACGTCTGAACGCAGTCAAGACGAAAAATGACAGAGAGAGAGAAAGGTGTTGCCAGCGCATAGGTAATATTTTATGCTAAAAACATTTTTTAACATTACCCTTAACCACTTACCTCTATTTTTTGTCACATAACCACTTACACGCGGTCGTAGTGACCGCTCTAGAGTTTTCGTCATATTTTATTAATTCAGGATTCAATCGGGAAGGAAGTATTAGAAATACATAGATAGACACTTATATTATTTAATTCAACTAAAAAATTACTAAAATATTTTGTTCTGCTATGGAAAACCAAAAGTTTATGCTAGCCTCATATTTTACCCATAAAATTAATATCTTTGGAAAATAAAATCTATTAAAATCAGGAACTTACAAATTGTACTTGATAAGACTAATTTTAGTTAAATCAATATACGAGTAGTAACTACTAAATTAAATAAAATATCACAAAAAAGTTACATGTATGATAAAAATTTCAAGTACCAAAAGTTTTAAATATTTCGCTGTTATTGCCAAAGTAATTCCTAATCGTAATATGATGCTGCACAAGGGGAACCTGTCTTCTGATGAAAAGCTGTCGCGTGTCAACTGGCGATCTACCTCCTGCGTGAATAAAAACCGGAGGAACATCATTTTTATTTCCAAGTGGAATTTGCTCTTCTTATGAAGATGATCCGCGCTTGGTATCTTCAGAGTAAGATTCGCAGTCCTCCTGGAACAATTATCTTCCGCAACATCGAGCTCAACGTTGCTGGCATCTACACTCAGTATCTCCTCCTCATCTGACACTTCTTGTTCTAACCTCCGTGCAATGTTTTCGTCGTTTATAATAATTTTACACTTAGACACCAAAAAATAATATCAAACAAAATAATGACACAACCACTTACGTGCGGTCACGGTGACCGCTACCGAGAATATTTGGCTTACTGTAGTTGATTGCGCGCACGTTGACACCTATCGGGTGTAATCACATCATTAACTAAGGATTTTGGAAAGGTAGATGAAAGCACACAAGCATAAGACAAACACGCGTCGAAATATTCGCGATTAAAAAACCGTTGCGGTCATGGTGACCGCGGGTAAGTGGTTAAGGGTATAATATGAGAACTGTGTTATCGCGCGTGTACTAATAGGAGGTTCTATTGTTTATTCTGTGACAGAAGGATGGCGGTGAGGTAGATAGGAGGGAGGTGCTTCCTCACGCGTCTCTTGATTGGCTAGTTGACTTTAGGTACAGTAAAAGCGGGGGGCGGTAGCCAGATGGGCGCTAGCTATTTGTAAGTTAAAATCAAACGATTATTGTAAATGAATTTATTATATATCTTTTTTTCACTATCTCACAAATACCCGTCTACTCGGTAACGACGTGACGTCCCGAGTCAAAACAACAAAAAAGAACCATTCGTATTTCAAAATCTTTAAACTCAATCGAACTAAACGAACAGCCAGTCCGCTCAAAGGAGGCCGCTCCTTACATGCCGCGCCCCTATAAAACAAAAAATTACTTGAATGGTAATTTTTTGTATCACATATCAACAAAATTCCTCACTATTACAAACCTACCTAATGCGGATATCATTACAACATGGACACAAAATAGCAGACAGGAGCTACCTGTCAGCTGCGGCAATCATCTTAAACAAAAACATGCTAGAAGTTGATAAAAGAAAATGTTAAGTAAAATATGCTATGATCAAGATGTATTGCTGAAACCCTGCATAATAAAAACCGGAACAAAAAATCATACACAACTACTTGTGCCCATCTACATTCAAAGTCCAAAAGACAATTCTTTATAAATTTAGACTAGTAAGAAACTAAACCTAACTGAAACAACCATAATCCTCATCCAAATTAACTAGGCAAAATCAACCCACAACTGCCCACAGTTAGGACTAGAATTTATTTTGTAAATAAAAAAAAAACAAAATAGGCAGTCAAAGACTAATTTAAACTAGCCAAGAATACAAAAGAGTTGGAAGTTCAAGTATCTGCTAATCTTAATCTCTACCTATTCCAATCATAAGACATCAAAGCTAGAAGACTGCACCACCACCTAACCTTAACTGAAAACGCGAGGGGGAAAGCTTTTGAGCAACCAAGAGGCAGCAAGGTTGATGTCAAGGACCCAGCAAAGGTCCCCCAATAGCACTACGTGCACACAAGGTTCGACATCAAACAGACTATCCCTTGAATACTCAGATATAAAACCCTAAAAATTGTTTACAGAATACCATTAACAGAGTAGCAGATCTTGCACGAAGAGGTCATCCCCCACATCCACGAAGACATAATTAAAAGATATAAAAAGAATCTGGAACTTATCACTGATTAAATAATCCACAAAAACACAAAAAACATTTTTAACTAAACAAACACTTTCCCTGACATTAGAAATGTCAACCCACAATTTAAAAAAAAAAAAACTGGCACTAGACTATCTTTGTGCCAAGTAATAAAAAGAATTTAAAAGAACAGGTAAAGTGTCATGACACGATTCAGCCTAATTGGCCTCATATGCCAATGTGCCAATTGTGCCAATGCCCAACCATAACGAGTTTAGATAGCACTACCTACAATATTAAACACGTAAAGAAAAGGGTTTAAGCGTATTATGGTGGAAAACCAACGTTTGACCATTTCTATGTCCTAATTTCCTGACCAAATAGTTGTTATTAGCAAGTCTGCGCACAACGCGATAAGGCCCCTTATAAAATCGCGACAGTTTCGAACAAACCTTGGAAACTCTCTTAGGGTTGTACACTAGAACTAAACGAACCGGGTCTAAAGTTACGAACTTAACCTTTTTATCAAAATATCGCTTCTGCGTCCGTTGCGATTTACCAACTATCTTACTTCTAACGGCGTTAGAGATACGGCGGCGGCGACGTCGGCGCCAAGAATTATCAGGCTTCTTACCGAGAACCACCGGCGATGCATATGCACTATGCGATTCTCTAATTACATTATTATCTAACATCTCCTCAACTTGCTCCCTAATAATTCGATGCTGTTCGTGCGACACTCTGTATGGCGCCTTGTGAACAGGAATCTCGTCGGAAGTGTTTATCTCCACATCCAACAATGAACAAGAACCTAACTCTTTGGAATTAAAAGCGAACCGGTCCCTATAGCAGGACAACAGGTCGTTCAGTTTACTTTTCTGATAGCGATTTAAATCTTTATTGACATCTAATGTTTGGACCGAACTATCTTTCAAGTTCTCGGTGTCCAGAGACGCGCGAAGATTCTCCCCAAGGGCTTCTGGTGAGTCCACAAAAAACACATAATCAGACTGCGACAGCTTCGGTATCCGAGCAGTAGCATGTATTACATCCAACGACGAGGTGACTTGCGCAGGCTTGCTCATAAAACTAACACAACACCTATCTAAACGTACGACTTTCTGGCGGAAATCTATAGCAGCGTTATACTTGCACAAAAAGTCTTGACCTAAAATTACAGTGGGAACTAAAGCGTTCACGATGACAAAGGTATGCACAAATAAATATGAATCAATCAAAAACTTTAATTCAATCAAACCATTAGTAACCAATTGTTGGCCATTTACCGCACGTACATAAGGTGCCTCTTTATTCAATCTATCACATTTAATCACGCTACAGAGTTTATCAAACAAATCATTCGAAATCACGGAGACGGTCGCTCCGGTGTCCAACAGGGCTTCGGTTTCGTAGTTGGCGAACGACACCTTCACGATTGGCGAAGTTGGTCCAGAGGGAGCTTCAGTTGGACCAGAAGGAATTCCTCCCACCAGCGGCGGTCCATTCACTGGCGGCGCATTTCGTTTGGGTGAACGTTCCTCGCATCACCAGTTGGTCGATTTCTTAAATTATATCGCTGTGTCCGCTCTTGCGACGACGGAGGAGTAGGCGAACGACCTCTCCCAGCACCATACATAGGGTGCGCCTGCTGCTGCAAGGGCGGCGGCCTGTCGGGTGTCTGCCACGGCGACTGCATCGACGATGCCGGCGAACTTTCACCACGCACGTCGTAATAACGACCACTATCACCCGCGCGGCCATTATCGCCCGATGATCTCGCGCACGACGAAGGAGACGCGATGGTTACCGTGGTCAACTTGACCGGCAAATTCACCTCCGTGCTACTTTTATTAAAAAGGGCAAACAATTGCCGCGCTGAACACTTTAAATCCGCAAGTTTTGTAAAAATCTGTCCCCCTAGAGACCTTTTGTTGTTATAAGACATGCTTCTCAGGCATTGTTGAATAACAATCGAATCATCGACGATTTTGGCCGATCTGGCTAAGGCCTCTATTCTATAAATAAAATCGATTAAACTCTCGTTGTACTCCTGCTTGGCTGAATAAAATAAGGAAGCAAAATCGACGAGAGGAGGAAACTCTTTCCTTAGGCTCTCGGCAAATTCCTCGAAGGTTTTCACGCCTTTGATCGAAGATTTGTAGAAAGACAAGGCTGGACCGGAGAGATAATTTTGGACCACTACGAGTTTAACCTGGTCGGCCCAGCCGTTCACTGCGGCGATTACGTCGAACTGCGACACGAATTCATCTGTCGTTGAGTTCAGGCCGTCAAACGACTTGGCCATTTCTATGAATAATTGTTGGACTTATCTAGAGATCGGAGCGTCGACTCGTCGTTCTTGCGCGACGATTTGCGCCTTCGGCACTCTGTTTGCTCGGTCGGGTTTGAGCTGCGGCACGTGCGGCTCGCTTGCTCAGTCAGGGCGGGAAGTACAGGCACCGCCGGACCTCGGGATCGACGCTCAGGAATAGCGCCTACTCGTTCAATCGCCCGGCTTCTTCTGTGCGACGAATCTGTGGACCTACGCTATACGCCTATAAAAACTCGCGGTAGCCTCCACCAAGTAAAAGCGGGGGGCGGTAGCCAGATGGGTGCTAGCTATTTGTAAGTTAAAATCAAACGATTATTGTAAATGAATTTATTATATGTCTTTTTTTCACTATCTCACAAATACCCGTCTACTCGGTAACGACGTGACGTCCCGAGTCAAAACAACAAAAAAGAACCATTCGTATTTCAAAATCTTTAAACTCAATCGAACTAAACGAACAGCCAGTCCGCTCAAAGGAGGCCGCTCCTTACAGTACCTAATGAATGCTGGTTATAATGAAATACTCGTAAAAACTGAATAAAAAATGTATTATTAGTACATTCAATTCAATTCAATTCAATTCAATCTATTTATTGCAGGCATTAAGCCCATAAAATGTTAGTAATACACACAAATAGCTTAAAATTTAAAAAATGTTAGTAGAATACAAGGATGAATTATTTTATTTTATTTAATATATTTAAACGACGACCGATGAGTCGTCATCCAATGCCACATAATTGGACTATCAAATCTATCTGCATTCAGAGCAATGAGGCTGTTGGAGCTGCCGCGCACACGCCGCATCAGGGATGCCATTCGCTTTCTCAGCAACCCGTAAAAATCATCAACACGGGCCTGCGCAAACATCCCCGATGCACTACAATACCGCGGCAACCGCATCAGTGCTCTGAACGCATTATTGTAGTGGACGCGCAGGGCGCTGAACGATTTCTGCGTATATCTAACCCATAAGCCACACGTGTACAGAGACTGACAGTAGGCCCTGAAGAGTGTGATTTTAACTTCCTCTGTACAGCGCGCGAACCTACGAGCCAGCATGTTACATCTTACCGTTACCGCCCTGCGCTCCCTCTCCATATCATCATCATCTGACATGTTTTCTGTCACCCAATGCCCAAGATACTTAAAACGAGCCACTCTAGCGATCGGCGAGCCTCCTAGGGTAACTTGTGGGACTGCATCGTAGCATCATTACTGCCGCGGCCGCAAAACCAGTTATTGTTGGACGAGGGCACGTTTAAAGTCCCAGGCTTGTATAGTGCTTTTCTCTGAAATATGCGAGGAAATTACAAAATACTAAAAATATTGTGGTACCTTGAATTTAGATATCTACTTGTATCGCACTAAACTTATAAGTTCTAATCTTTATCACTTTCTACTTTGATTTCTTGAACCATTCATTGTTATAATATTTCCCCAATTCAATGATTAGTTAACTCCTTCATGAAAAATAAGTAACAAAATAAATACTACGATAATAATAAAAGCGGCGAAAATTACAAACCGCCATATTGTGCACTTTCTTTTTTTTTGTTTTGTGCCAGTGTCATACAGAGCATACAGCCAACTTAAATTACTACGAGTCGGGTACGATTCATATAAAATTTTAATTTGGAACATTAAAACTTAAGAAGATGCTATAAAAGACTCAAAAACATTTAAATTTCTGAACGAAAGTTACTTTGCCGGACGCTGTTTTGTATAGGGCAATGTTTCGTCCAAAAATGAGTCACTTCGCGTACTGCTTTTTTATCACATTTTCGAGCGTGTCGGAGAAAAATAATTATATTAGGCCGTCCTAAGTAGGCCAGTCAATATCAACACAAAAAAGGACAAACATCGCAAACGCGCATGTAACTACGATTTTTTTATATGTTGTTAGGTCCCTTGAGAGTAGGTAGTTAACACCCAAGTTTGCAACCCTGAAAACCTTGTGCTACCCAAAAACCTCGAAACACCGCGAAAAACGCTGACCCAGGACAAAGTGAAGACCTTGACCTCTGTGAAAGTATTTAACAAGTGTTGATGTTGATCCCTTTACCATATTCCAAAGAGTCTGCGTCACGAAACAATCAGATGAACGAATGAAGCAGCACCAGGACCATTAGTTTAGCCAGTACATGTCTTTGAATATGACCCAAACAAATTATAGTCTACCTTTGACAAGCTGTATCTCTGCAACTAATGGACCTAGAGTGCTGGAGTTGAACTAAAATTGTAGAAAATTTAGTAAGCTTTATTAATTTATAATATAGTAAACATACTTGAAAAACGCTTCCTTAGGGTGGTTTTTTCGAAAAAACTGAAACAAGTGCCAAAATTTCGCAGTTTTTCGAGCACCATGGGGATAGCACAGGGTTTTCAGGGTTGCAAACTTGGGTGTAAATTACTCCCAAGGAACCTAACAACATATAAAAAAATCGTAGTTACATGCGCGTTTGCGATGTTTGTCCTTTTTTGTGTTGATATTGACTGGCCTAATAATTATTCGTACGAACAGAGCCTGTTTGCAGATTTAATTTTATTTATTTACTTCGTCTCAAAAGTTTTCGATTTCACAGGTTCACATTTTCAGTGAGTTATTCCTACACTCTGAGGTTGTCTGTAAGAGATTGCTACGTTAGCAATAAGGCCGCCTGTCGACTTTAATTTATGTCCCGTTATGTTTTCCTGTTCTGTTTCCGTTTGGCGTCTATAAAGTATAATAATATGTGTAATAGCACTGTATCCTGTTCCGGAATTCCAGCTGATTATGATTTAGAAACGTGAGTTGAATCACGTACCCTATCAGTTTGTGTGAACACTCTTCATTCTCTCACAATATTGTATTTCTTGAAACGGATTGTATTTCTTCAAATTTATCTTATTTGAATTGTATTTCTTCAAATTTATCTTATCTGAAATGAAATAGAATAGAATAGAATTTATTAATTGCACATTGTACAGCTTATGGGTCTTAAGTATAATATAATGCACATGTTATATAAGTTTTGTTTTTAGATATAGGTATGTGTAGCGGGTCTATAAACCATATTAGCGTATTGTGAGCGAACTTGTCTACCTGATACTTCCGAGAGTAGTTTGAAATATTTCGGGTTTTGTTTCACAAAGTAACATGCATCCCTTATATACACAGGGGCGTGCACAGGGTTTAGGGCTAGGGTAGGCAGGCAGGTATAAAAAGGATAAAAAAGCACTTACCAAAAAAAATTCATGAATTAGGTTACTGTATTGTGTTGACCGGTGGTGTTTCCATGCAATGAGTGATGTAATGTAAGTTTGGCCACCTCAAGTATCTAACCAGGTGATTGAATATTTGGAACAAGTCACACTAGAGATAACCGAAATGGCCTTTAAAAATTGACATAGCCGGCGTCGTTCCAAACGTTCAAAGAAGTGCAGAATATAATACACGGAAAACAAAACACTATTGGTGTGTACATACACAACGTTAACCAGTTGAAAGTCTCGCAAGATTTTATTTGAAAATGACTTGCGTTGCAAAGAGTTGCAATGCAATTAACTCAAAGGAATTGCAATTTAGACAAACACGGCCCGTCGGCACAAAGTTCACAGCTAGTACTCATTATTATTAATGTAATTTACTAACACAAAAAGAACTAATTGCTCAAAAAAACTATCAAAAACTTTAATAATCACTGCGCGAACAACAAAAGTAAACAATATGGCGAATAATGAGTGACGTTTGACTAGAGATGGGCGGTGGGTTAAAACCCAAACCACCTGACCAGGTAAAAACCCGGTGATTTGGGTTTTAACCCGGTTTTTACCCATAACAACCCATTTTTGTGGGTGTTTATTATAATAATTGATGATAAAATAAAAATAAAAACTTTATTGTATATCTTGATGAAAATACCCTGTTTATATGCAATATGCGCAACTTCAATAATGTGGAAAGCCCAAAGTAGCAGCCAATTATTTTGTTTATGAGACAATTTCTATGAAACTTTGTTTAGAATTTGTTTGTATTTGTATATTCTAGCGTAAAGCATTTTACTAAGTTTAAGAAAACCTACATGCGTAAAGATATTGATGTATATCAGCGCTCCAGCCGCTTGACTCACATCGACTCAAATAAGTTCAACCGAATAAACATTTTTAAAATAAAACAGTAGAAATCTGTAAAATGTCGCCATCTTTTAATGCTCAAGGTGCATGAAAGGAGCCTCCCCGAGCGACGTACCGCTACCGCTACTCGGTAGTACGTCTGGCGCACCCTGGGCAACAGTCTAGCGAATTCTATTTCTAGCTGACTGGCGAATCCTTTCCCCACGATGGCGAATCAAAATCAACCATACAGTCCAGTGTTAAAGCCGGCACTGTATGTAGTCTCGATTAACATCGAGGGTTTCTCGAAAGACAAATCAGAACTCTTATCTGAACTCTGTCGCAAGACACACTGCGATGTACTGTGTGTACAAGAAACCCATCGAGATGAAACACAATGCCGACCACACGTAGCTGGACTCACTCTTATCTCTGAGACTTAACACCCGAAACACGGTAACGCAGTGTTTGTTACTCCCGGAGTAAGAGTAAAATCCTCTGAATGTTCGACCCAGAATGGCATCGAGGTGATTACCTTGGACCTCGACCACTGCTCTGTTACCTCTGTTTATAAGCCCCCCGGGACGCCTTTCCGGTTCTCCCCTCTCTCAAACTTTGACGATCAGCAACGGGTGAAAATTGTAATCGGTGATTTTAACAGTTATAATCCACTCTGGGGCTACAATGACCTTGACGACTGTGGTCAAGCGGTCGAGACATGGGCTGAATCTAACAATTTGACTTTTGTTCATGACCCAAAACAAACGGCTTCCTTTAATAGTGGCCGATGGAAGAGGAGATACAACCCAGATCTAATCTTCACCAGTTCAGACATTAGTTCTCAGTGCGTTAAGACCGTATGCCCACCTATTCCTCGCACTCAACATAGGCCCATTATGTGCGAGATTAGCCCAGTCGTCCGTCCTCTACAGGTCCCCCTTAAACGCCGATTTAATTACTCCAAGGCAAATTGGGAGCAGTACGCAAAGTCAGTCGACGACGCCCTCTTGAATGTACCACCATCCCCTCGAGAATATGATCGGTTTGCTGACATAGTCTCTGAGGTGTCTCGTCACTGTATCCCCAGAGGATGCCGTACCTCCTACATCCCAGGATTATCGAAGGAGTCGGGGGAACTGTTGATGGGATACGAGACTTTGTATTGCGGTGATCCCTTTTCCGAGGAGACTACACGAGTCGGGGAAGAGTTACTGTCGCGGATTGATGAAAGTCAGCGGGACAGGTGGATTGATACTGTAAACAACATCAACATGACGCATAATAGTAAAAGGGCATGGAAAACAAGGGCATGGAAAACAAGGGCATGGTGACATCATCACCGCCATTAAATCCCTTAAGTGCGGGAAAGCCTCCGGAGTTGACAACATCTCTATGGAGCAAATTAAACACCTTGGCCCCGTCGCATTATCATGGCTGCTACAAATGTTCAACAAGTGTCTGGAATCTGCCCTAATACCAAGACTCTGGAGAAAATCGAAGGTCACAGCTATACCAAAGCCAGGAAAACCAGCAGATAACCCCAAAAATTTTCGGCCCATTTCACTCCTGTGCCATACTTATAAATTATTTGAGCGGTTGCTGCTGGTACGCCTCACTAGCTTTGTTGACCCGAAATTGATATACCAACGACCAGCCGTCCAGTCCAAATACCTCCCGCTTTGTGTATGCTGATGATCTTGCTCTCACTTCTCAAGCGACCAGTTTCGAAGAGGTTGAGGCCAATCTGACGGTAGCTCTCAAGAACCTGAGTTGCTACTACGCAGAGAATTCCCTTAAGCCCAATCCGTCTAAAACTGAGTCATGCGTATTTCACCTTCGCAATGCACAGGCGGGTCGAAAGCTCAAAATCACGTGGCGTGGGGTGCCTATTTCCCACAATAACTCCCCCAAATACCTCGGCGTGCTGTTGGATAGGTCTCTTACCTTCCGAAAGAACTGTGAGAGTGTGAAAAGGAAGGTGCATGCTCGAAACAATCTAGTGCGGCGCCTTACCACCACTAAATGGGGAGCCACACCACAAGTTCTGCGGACTACTGGTTTGGCGCTTGCCTTTTCAGCTGGCGAATTTGCATGCCCAGTATGGGACCGCTCTGCTCATGCCAAGCTAGTGGACACAGCCTTAAACGAAACTTGCCGGATCATTACTGATTGCCTGAAACCGACGCCGGTTAAGTTGCTGTTTCCATTAGCTGGCATAGCGCCTCCAGATGTCCGCAGAGCAGTTGCAAGCTCCCTTGATAGGCGTAAAATGGACGACGACACTCGGCACCCACTGAGTGGCTATAAACCAGTGCCACAACGGCTGAAAAGCCGAAAAAGTTTTATAAAGAGCGTCGAACCACTGACCAACGACCCGCCACAAGCAAAATGCAACCTCTGGCGCCGCGGAGTCTCCCTTCCTAGCCCCTTTGTCGCGCCATCTGAGAATCTCCCACCCGGACATCAGTTGTCGTGGCCGATCTGGAAGTCTTTAAATAGACTTCGGACTCAGATCGGCCGGAGTAAAGATAACATGTCTAGGTGGGGGATTTTCCGATAATACTGACATAAACTGTGTGTGCGGAGAAGTACAGACGATGGCCCACCTGACATCATGTCCTGCGTGCCCTGCCACCTGCACGCAGCAAGATTTGATGGACGCCACACAACCCGCCGTCCAAGTGGCCACATTCTGGGCTACAACATTATAAAATTCGACTTGCCATCGACTCGCTAAGAAGAAGAATGCTCAAGTTCTAACGGGATGATCAAAAGAAGTTGTAATTACAGTTAGCTAGCACTACACTCACTCATACCTACACTGCATGTGAACGTGGCAAGTACAAAGGTAGGAGCTAGCGCGCACGGGCGACAAAAGTCACGGTGACAGTATACTAAATGATGGAAGCTGCCTGATATTACGATTGGCCTAGGACATGTTATAACACTGTGTATAGTTTAATCGAAGTTGACCCAAGAAACGAAAACGTTTGCTGCCATCTCGGATATTGATATTTTAAACATAATTGGTACTGTTGTTTCTCTCGTTTCTAAACATAGTACCCTAAACCATGGTTCATGACTTACGAACAATAATTTTATCGCCATCTTTTTTTTTATGTTTCTTATTCAAATACCGAGATTTGCCCTTAAAAACAATATTTTCTGCAGATTTTGTGCTTTACGCCGTTTTATCCATTGCTTTGTTGGTATCTTGCTAAAATAGATGTTCTAAGCCCCTGCATTTACTGGCAAATAAGTGAAAAAATGTCACATATAATGTGCATACGCAAAATCTAATGATATATGGATACCTATATAAATTTTGTTATAAAAATAATAAACACCCGAATTTTCACCCAGTGGGTGGGAATAAATGGGTGTTTATCGGGTAAAAACCCAGCGGTAGGTTTTAACCCGGTGGTTTGCCCATCTCTACGTTTGACGTTTCCAACCCTGCGTTCCGAGACGCGCTGAAATCGATTAAAGTACTCGTAATCGCGTTCCGGATCACTGTCAGCCATACATTTTTTGCTTTTCTGATCGCTGCTGACAGCGCTGAAGGTCTGATTCGGAATGCGCCTTTCCTTTTGTTTGTTTTTACCCAATACGCGCTTTTTCATACGACTGGTGCGTTGTGATTGGTCGTTGGTCGGGACAGAAAAGCTGGGCTTTTCGGATTTGTATGGAGCGAAATCACGCACACTAACGCATTGACAAGTTTTGTGTTCGCACATAGGGTCTTTATAGCACACAGTCATATATTTTCTCTCACTACATGTAAGTAAACGTCAGTTGGAATAGGCAGTGCTTTTGGCGAACGTAAACAAAAGACGAGTGGAATTTGTTAAAGATCAGGATGTGTAAAATTAATATGGGTGTTATGGTAGTTAGTATGATAGTGTAGTGTAGTTAATTAATGTATATTATTGAGAAGGTATTTATCTGAAAATGACAGGGTAGGCAGTGCTTTTCTGCCTCTATGAAGCGCACGCCCCTGTATATACACGCATGATAATGGTATTAATTTAAATTTTGTGAATAGAGGTTTACAGCTATCTCTGTAAGAAGCGGTAGCGTTGGCTCGAATACACCTTTTTTGCAGTCTAAAAACCCTACCTACTTCTACAGAGTTTCCCCACAATATTAACCCGCAGCTTAACACTGATGACACATAGCCATGGTAGGCAGCTAAAGCTGCTTCCAATGAGACCGTTTGCCGCACTCGTTTCAAAGCATATACAAATCGATCTAGCTTCTTACAGATTTGATCAACATGCTCTTTCCAATTAAGGTTCTCATCGAGTGTAATAGCAAAAAAAAAAAAATTGATACTTGTTCTAACTTATTATTATTATATTGAATTTGTAAATGTCCCGAATAACCATTATATGATTTAAATGTCATGCAATTGGTCACAGATGAATAAGTAATGTACTAGGGTACAATTGGTCTTATTAATAATAATAATAATAATAATATCATTTATTTTCAGACAATGAGCCCATAGAAGTATTAGTAAAACAGTAAAAACAGATTACTTATCTTAAAAACTAATGTTAGTATTAATAATAAAAATTACAACAAATACAAATTCTATTTATTTGGAAGCCTATGAATGACTTCAAGGTGATGCGACATCGCAGAGTCCCACCGGCACGCAAACACCCCCAGGAGACTGTTGGAGCCGGAGCGGAGCCGGGTCATGAGGGAGGCGCAGCGTTTTCGCATGATGGCGTAAAAGTCATCCGTGTGCGCCTCCGCGAACATCCCTGACGCGCTGCAGCGCCACTCCAGCCCCATCAGCAGCCTGAAAGCCCTGTTGTACTGTATACGCAGGCCGCTGTACGCCCGCTTCGAGTAACTGACCCAAAGGCTGCACGTATAGAACGACTGGCAGTATGCTTTAAAAAGCGTAGTCTTAACGTCTCTGGTACATCGTGCAAACCTTCGGGCCAGCATGTTTCCACGGACAGCCAACGACCTACGTTCCCTCTCGATATCGCAATCATCCTTCAAATCCTCAGTGACCCAGTGGCCCAAGTACTTGAACTTACTTACTCTACGAAGAGCAACTCCACTAAGTGTCACTTCGGGTATATTGATATAGTTTTTATTCCCCGACTTAAAAACCATCAGTTCACTTTTGCTGGCGTTGTACTTGAGCCCATGAGTCCCCGACGCAAAAGAGGGGTGTTATAAGTTTAACGTGTCTGTGTATCTGTGTATCTGTCTGTGGTATCGTAGCTCCTAAGCGGATGAACCGATTTTCGTGTAGTTTTTTTTGTAACATAGATAATTTTACCCCGAGTGTTCTTAGCCATGTTTCATGAAAATCTCTTCAGCCGTTTGAAGATCATCAGCTCTTTTCTAGTTGATGAGGGGATCTGACGAACTTCCTTATCTCCGATCGATTCGAAATTTGGTACCTTGTTACTTCAATCATATTGAAAGTATATGGTAAGGTAACCATGACCTGATCAGCCGTTTGAAGATCATCAGCTCTATAATAGTTGATGAGGGGATCTGACTTACTTCCATATGTCCTATCGATTCGAAATTTGGTACCGTATTCCTTCAATAATATTGAAAGTATATGGAAAGGTAACCATGACCTGATCAGCCGTTTGAAGATCATCAGCTCTTTAATAGTTGATGAGGGGATCTGACTACTTTCCATAATATGTCCTTTCGATTCAAAGTAAAAATACTCTCCAATTTTCTTTTAGATATAACTGTACTCATATATCATAATTTATTTGTTATAAAGTTTAAAAATTATGAAATAAAAATAAATTAAAAATTTAAAAACCCCCGAAGCAAAAAAGCAAAACATTAAAAAGTAAAAAATAATACCTATTGTTGAGCCATCAAATTCGATAAAGTAACACCTATATATTTTAATTTTATTAGAGAAATTGATGGGTGGCACGATTTGGTTTGCTCGTTGAAATGACGCTAAAATGTCACGTCGGGGTACCGCTAAGTTTAAAAAAAAATATCGTATGAAAACAAGTTGGTCGGATATGCTAGCAAATTAATAGATAGTCAATCAAATGAAGCGTCTGACTTAAGCGGTACACCGACGCGACATTATAGCGTCATTTCAACGAGCAAACCAAATCGTACCATCCATCAATTTCTCTAATAAAATTAAAATATATAGGTGTTACTTTATCGAATTTGATGGCTCAACAATAGGTATTATTTTTTACTTTTTAATGTTTTGCTTTTTTGCTTCGGGGGTTTTTTTTATATTAATTTTCAAATCGTTTTCATTTAACCAGTTTATAATATCGTTCAGCGCCTCAATATGTTATGAAAATAATTTAAAAGGCTTAGGCAACAATTGGTTAGGTACCTACCTATCTAGTATTGTTTAGAAGAATATAATTACATGCCTTCTGTGCCGCGAAAAAATATTATAGTTTTATTATTAATAACTAACACCTATGAAATTTTAATCACATCACACTAATATTATAAATGTGAAAATACATGTTTAGATGTTTGGATGTTTGTTCCTCCTTCACGGTCAATGTAGAGAAGTATGACCAATCCAAGTCACTGCGCGTGATAAATAAATAATCAAAGTCAAAGTCAAAGTCAATTTTTTTTATTCGAATTAAGATTTTTACAAATCATTTTTCGACGTCATAGCTATCATGGATGGCACGTTCACTACCAGTGTACGCCCTCTGTGAAGAAGAACGGCCAGAAGAAACTCCACAGGAATTGTATCTTTTGTACTTTTCTTTTAAATATGTAAAGAATCATACATGAGTCATAATTACAATCTACTCCGTTGATTTGGAACAACAGTTGACCAGACGTTTTTATCATCTAAGTAATCATTTATCGTATAATAGGCCTTAGAACATAAAATAGTTTTAATTTTAGCTTTAAATTGGCTATCGGACAGATTTACAATATCATCTGGTATTTTATTATTATAGAAGCGAATACAGTTCCCCATGAATGAATTATTAACTGTACACAGTCTAAACTTTGGGTGCGCTATTTTATTTTTATTTCTAGTATTTATATTATGTATATCAGAATTCTTAGGAAATAGCATTGTGTTCTTCCGGACATACAAGATGTTTTCAAATATGTACTATGAGGATACTTTGAGGGTATCAATTTCTTTAAACAATTCCCTTAGGGAATCGCGACCACGCAATTCATATATGGAACGTATCGCCCTCTTCTGTAACACAAAGATGTTATTTATGTTAGCAGCTTGACCCCACAATAAAATTCCGTAGGACATAATGCTGTGAAAATAGCTGAAATATACAAGTCTGGCAGTAGCAACGTCAGTCAGTTGACGAATCTTTCTGACTGCGTATGCCGCCGAGCTGAGCCTTGCGGATAACGCATTTAAATGAGGGTCCCATTGTAACCTTGCGTCGATAGTGATCCCCAAGAAAACTGTTTCATTTACATATTGCAAATTTTTGTTATTCAAGACAATAGCTAAGTTGTTGTTCCTTACATTAGGCAATGAAAATTTTATACATTTTGTTTTCTTGGGATTCAACATTAAATTATTTGTCGTAAACCAATCATGGATCTGGGAAAGAGCGTCATTTACTTCGTCAATATCTTGATTATGTCTGCTAGCTTTGAAAATTAGAGAAGTATCATCAGCAAATAACACTATCCTAGATCGGTTTGGTACCATAAAAGGCAGGTCATTTATATATACTAAGAATAGGAACGGTCCAAGAATTGAGCCCTGTGGCACGCCGATTTTGACTTTAGATCCCAGTGACTACGTGCTGTTTATTTGAACTCTTTGAATTCTATTTTCTAGATAGGAACTGATCAAATAGCATCGAACCTCTTTGGCCTACCTAAAGTTGCAAGTACATAAAAAGTGTCATTTTGGTGTACATCTATAAAACATATGCCAATTGATAGATAAAATTATTATAAACAACAAATACTCTTTGACAAAATGTCGTAAATGATATACTTTCTGAGTTATTTCGGTTTGAAAATATAAAAATGATTAAAATAAAATCTCCATTTACATTGATTTAAAGGTACAAACTTAACATTTTAAAGCATCCCACGTCACTACTGGTATTAAATTGGATTCTCGTGATAATAAAATAATGGGATATTAAGTATACTATCATAATAAGTTTTTTTTTTATGATTTAGTTATAACTAAATATTAAATAAAGTAAAATGATAGCACATCACATAAAAACGGGATCTGATATCGATCAGCATGTTACAGTGAGTAATCGTATGGTATTCCAACTGTGAATATTCTATCTTATACTAACAATACTCAACCTAGGCTCAGGTAACTATCTACCTTCTAAGACGCCTTATTACAAATCGCTCGTCTGCACATTACATATACATGCACTGCGCGCGCACTCACACACCCCAACATACATTCACTCACACACACTCTCCCCTACACACACATACACTTACATAAGTACCCTACACAAACCAACATCTATCTATACATCTACCTTATCACATACAAACACACGTACTCTCGCACACCAAACCGCGTTGACCTCACACCTTCGCTAACCTGTCTGGTCTCCTCACTAACTGTGTAGTATTAGGCATAACCATAATTCACGTAGACTAAATCCTGATTTTAGTAGTATAAAATGTTGGAAGAGCGTGGCATTCCCATCACAAGTGTCTATGACTACTTACTGGGAAGCCTCGACACTGTACTGGTAAGGATTTTTGTAAATAAAGCATTTTTAATTTTTTTTATTTAATTTAATGTTATACAACATGTGATAAGTTTAATTATACATCCTTTTTTACTTGCTTTGCATCAAGTTATGAGTTAGTATTGTTTATCAAAGTACAAATCACTGCATGTGTATTTACAAAATAGGCTGGTTTAAGCAAGTATGTATGTACAAAATATCACGACAGTCAAATGTATAAAATAATAATAATACTTACAAATAAAATAAATGTGTACGTACAGTCAGTCGGATTCATAAGTCCATCCATATCATGTGCGTACTTTGAAATATCTTTTTATTTATGTAACCTTTTTCGTATTTTTTATCCTAGTGGATACAGCCCCGTACACTTCACCTATAACAGCAAAAACTGAAAAGAATAATTATATAATTCTGTTTTTAATCAAACTTAAATGCTAGGAAAAGGTATATCTGACTTACATAAGTATATTATTATATACAAAAAAATTGATGTGTTTTTAAAGAATCAACTGACTCCAACATAATTTACATATAGATTACAATTGTGAAATGGGTAATAATGCTAAAAATCTTATGCAAATTATAGTAATTAATGTATGTTTATGTACAAAAAATATCACTTAGCTAAATATCCCGTTTCCATGTAATGTGCTATCTATCATTTTTAAAGAATTCTACTTTATTTCATATTTAGTTAATTATGACTAAATCATAAAAATAATAAATAAATAACTTATTATGATATCCTATTATTATTATTTATACCTTATCCCATTATTTTATTATCACGAAAATCAAAATTAATACTAGTAGTGACGTGGGATGCTTTAAAATGTTGATATTAAATTTAAATCAATTTAAATGGAGATTTTATTTTAACTATGTTTATGTTTTCAAACCAAATTAACTCAGAAAGTATATCATTTACGACATTTTGTCAAAGAGTATTTGTTGTTTGTAATAATTTTATCTATCGATTGGCATATGTTTCATATATGTACACCAAAATGTCACTTTTTATGTACTTGCAACTTTAAGTAGGCCAGTCTCCATACAAAAATGTTCGAACTTTTTTAGGGCTCCGTCTCTAACTCCATAATGTTCCAGCTTTATTAGCAGCGTCTCGTGATCGACGCAGTCGAAAGTTTTAGATAGGTCACAGAACACCCCAATAGCATCCTGCGACTCCTCCCAAGCCCCGTACACGTGATGTAGGAGAGCAACTGCAGCGTCGGTGGTCGAACGCCCCTTAGTAAATCCGAACTGTTGATTATAGAGTAGATGGTTCAGATTAAAATGAGACAGCATTTGATTAAGTATTATCCTTTCAAAAATTTTACTGAGTACCGGAAGTATAAACACTGGCCTAAAGTTACCGGGATCCTTTTTATCTCCTGACTTAAATAAAGATATTATTTTACTATGTTTCATTAAATCTGGAAATACACCCTGATCAACACAAGAATTGAATAAAAATGCTAGGTAAGGTGCCAGAGTTTCGATTATAGAACTACACAACTTAACCCACATACCAAATAAGTCTTCAGTATCTTTTAGCTTTAATTCCTTAAAAGTTTTAATCACTACCTGCGGGTTTATATGCCTAAACTCAAACGCAGTTGGGCACCTTTGAACATTAGCATTCAGCAGATCGCGAGCAGAAGAAGGTGAGGAATTAAGCGGCTCTGTAGTTTTTAATGGAATGTTTGTGAAAAATGTTTCAAATTCTTGAGCAATATCTTCATCTGCAGTAATGATACCACTAACAGTATTTAATGAATGTCTGTTGTCGTATAGTTTAGCTTTTCCCGTTTCGCAGTTTATCACCTTCCAAATCGTCTTTACAACATTATCAGCCGAAACTATTTTGTTTTTAATATAGTTGGCCTTTGCTAATGCACAAACCTTTTTAAAAGTTTTTGAAAAAGTTCTAACATATTCAATGAAGATTTCACTATGGTTATACGCCTCTTCAGCATATAATTCGAATAACCTATCTCTACTAATGCGAATGCCCCTAGTAGCCCAGTCACTAAATCTGAATCTAGGCTTAATGTTAATTGTCTTAACTTTAAATATATCCTCAAACTCACAATGTAATAAAGAAAAGAACTCTTTATAAAAACAATTTGGATCATTCAAATCATAATTTGGAACAGGCAGTTTATCGCATAATGCTTTATTGTATTTTTCAATTTTACTCGCGGTTACAGATCTTTTCTTTATTGAAATACTCTCTTTTTTTGGACTAATAGGAAAAGTCACTGCTTGTCCATTGTGATCTGATTGAAGAGAGTTTATTATTTGTTTGCTGGAATAATTACAATCACAGTAAAAATTATCGAGACAAGTAGCCGAAGTCGCTGTGATTCTTGTTGGCTCTAGGAAAATGTTAACCAAATTAAATGATTTAAATAAACCAAGTAGCCTGCTTTTATAGGTTGAATTTACTAACAAATCTACATTAAAATCTCCGCAGACTATGTGAGATTTATTATTAGACTTTACTATTAATTTTAATACATCTTCCATAATTAACTGTAAACGCAAACTATAATATGTTTTTCCAACTCAACAGAGGATAGTTCAATACAACCTGCCTTCGAAAGTCCAACAATATCTTTGCGCTCTTTAGATTTTATGTTTTTCCGTAATAATATAAATGAGCTTCCACCGTCGGACTTTCGATTGAAGGTACTGGCAATATAATAATTATCATAGTTAATAATCATTTGATAGTCTTTCAGCCAGTGCTCTGTTAAACATAAAACGTCAGTTTTCCTAGTTTCCAGGAACAACTCAATCTCAAGTTCCTTGCATGAAAAGCTTTGAATATTCTGATGAATAATCTCAAATTGCTTTCCCTTTGTCCGTGAAACTAGTTTAAATTTTGAGATTTACTGTTCCTAGATACATGAATACCGCGGTGACTATAATCATTTGTTATACATTGTACAACAGGGTCAAAAATATTTTTAGCTAACAAATTAGCTAATTGTTTTCTATAAAAATGAGTTAGATACAATGTACCTTTTGTCAAATAAATAGAATTAAATATATTAATATCAAAAATAAAAAGTTTGTCACTATGACAAGTCAAATTGTATAAGTATTTGTTAAAATTAAATAAACTATTGTTATACGACTTTTCCTGCGACTTTATATATGGTAATGTGCCTATTATACATTTTTGGACCTGAAGGGTCGAGCAGGATTGAATAAAATTATTTAAACCCTGTTTATCCAAACCGCTACTATTACTTAGTAATAAAATAACTGTTGTTTTTAATTTTTTTTAATGTAATAATTTATGAGTACTTGTCTTTGTAAACTTAACGAATGTCATTCAATGTTGCTTTAGGTGTTTTGAATTAATCATAGCTGTCTTTGTAAATTTAACTTAATGTCATAAATTCGTTTCATATCTAAATAATCTATTTACTCAAAATATGTACTTTAAAATATCATTATAAATACTACAATTACCTTGTGACGTTTTGAATTGTATACTAGTTGATAAATTATATAACTTCCATCTAGGTAATAAGCTTTTGATCATAATGTAAATCTTGTTCTGATTGGTCCAATATGGCCCAATGTTATCACAATAGGCATAGTAGGGGAAAAGGGTATTTAAAGCGATGTAATCGGGCTGACAGGGATCTTTTAAGTTCTGGAGGTTGGGCCGATAACACGTAAGTTAAGTACCTTTTACTGTTATATTATTTGCTATTATTTTGTTAATTTTATTTTATGTGTAATGAGTAATAATAAGTAATGTAGTGTAATGTAGATTTGAATTAATATTTCTGGATAGATTTAGGTATTTGCACAATTAAGTTCTTATATTATACTAAATAATAAATGTTTTATTACCTATTACACTATGATATGTTATTTAAAATTATATTTAATGGTTATGATATAATTAACCCTGTAAAATTTTGTCAAAACTGATTTTATATGTTTCTTTATTTTTTCCTTATTTTTGTTTGTTGATTTTCCTATACCCACAATTTTTAAATACATAGTTTTGCTGATTTATAGGAAGGTACTCATAACAAACCTTAGTATTAAATAAACATTTGATAATTTCTATTTTTTAGAAAACAAAATTCTAACACGCGCTTTGCTAACTGGTAGCTATTTTTCTGTAGCGTTGACATTACATTTAGCAGTACCGTAGCAGGTTGTCGTAGCACATTGCTACGACGGCGTAGCAATCTTAAAAATTTATAACAGTGCGTTTTAAAAACGATATAAACGTGTTGAGTTTAAATACCACAAGCAATATTAGTGTGAGACTAATCCTAGTTTTTTTGAGACGTTTTAGGGTGAATGACCTGATTCTCCAAAAAGTAGGAAAATTAAGTTTTAATGACTTGTGCTTTTGTATGTTACTGTTGGTGCCAAGTTTTATCTAGTTACTGAAATCGGTAGTCATTGAACAAGCCTTTGTCGGACTAATAATTCTGAAAACCAAGGTTATGTCGGTCGTTGACCCTACAAACCATATGATAAGAAGAAGACTCCACAGGCGCAACCCCCCCTACTTTTGTCGAACGCTTATAAACCATTGCGGGAAATACAACAAATAGCCTCTGAGGTTTAGCGGTCAGAGCAAGTGGCTCCCGATCCGGAGTTTCTGGGTTCACGGCTCCTCAAAGACTAGTTCTTCTTCACGCGCTTGTATCGATGGGAAGGTGCGCGCAAGTCTCCGCTACGCAGTCCTGGGACCGTAGAGC
>CATNWD010000109.1:0-13112 GCA_951230895.1 Carpatolechia fugitivella | reverse complement strand
TTGTAAAATAGGCTAGCGGAGCTTCGCTGAGGTTTACAAAGATTCACACACTGATAAACTTATCGGTAATTATAAATGAACCATTTTAACACTTAAAAAAAAACAAATATAAACAAGGACTAAACCAAAACACAATATCGAATTTTTAAGAGCTGAGTGAGCGAATTGAGCTGGACAAATCTTGTTGTCTCACTAGTTGGGCATTTCATTTCAATAACAGCATCACTAGAAATTCCATCTGGATCCAATTCCACTCTCATTTTCAACCAGCAGCAGGTTCTTTTAATTTGTGATCCAGCACAAGAGTAACATTGCAAGAACTAGCTGTCACTTTATGTTTAGGACAAAGGTCAGACTACACATAATTAGTCATAAATAACCATTGAACTAGTAATTACAACTCACTGTTAATAACCTATAACGGGCGTCGTCTCCTTATGATACTCTTGCAGCCCTGCAAAGGAAAAAAAGTATTATAAGTATAGAAGTAAATAATGCCCTAACCTAACGATATTTAATATCCACATAATTTAGAATTATGCTATAAAAAGTAACCAACTAAGTTATTAGATAGAATCTTATCTTTAGTTTGATAGATCTACTTACATTGCAGTTTTCATTTTTCTAAGCTCAGCAGAATAAAATTCAGAGAAAACTCCGATCGTCGTAGATATTCTGTCATCGCAGATTCATTTAAAAAAAATAAGTTTTATTAGGGTATAAATCCATTTTCTTTCTGCCACAGTGAGAATTTGAGAAATCAGTACGCGGAAAAAACCGCGCGGTGTCTTGTCGTGCGGTGCGGCGAACACATTGTAGGTAGAATCACTGTCATGTCATGACATCTATGAAAACGAGGCATCATTTGACAGCCCCGAGCATTTCTTTTGTCTATGGATGGCTTCGTTTTATCTGGCTGTACATTACTGGATGGACATTCTCGGTACAGGCGATAATGCACAGCCAATATTGTACGTCCAGTAATGCACAGCCCGATATTTCGTGTACATGGATTCGAATTATTGGCTGTACATTACTGGCTGTACAATCCTGGGCGGACAAAATCGGACCGCATTGATAAAGACCGGCCAATAAAGCACGGGCAGGAATGTACAGCCCGATATTTGGAATCCATTTATGGCTTCGAATTATCGGGCTGTGCATTATTGGCTGTACTTTATTGGATGTACAATATATGGACTCAACGAACTGACTCATTTTAAACCGCTTTGACAGCTGTCTGTTTCGCTTGCACTTATGGGATATGAATGAAGTGAAAGTGAAACAGGCTATCACTCTTTGAATGATTATCACTCGTTTTGGAACGCACTCGGAGTTGGTTGGGATTTTTCTTAGGTGCGCCTAAACGGGCCATGCTTATGTTTTACTGCAAATGACTGCAATATGTGGCTGCACTATTGGCCACTGGTTTCGATTCGGGAAGTCATATTTTTCTTTCTCAAAAAAGTTCAGTAAAAGTTGTTGGTATCCATATCATCCATTTGTGGCTTTTCATTCCTTAAAATAAAACACTTAATTATACGTAATCCTACATTCACCTTTAATATTGGTCACCCTACTGCTAAGTTTATATGGGAAAATAACAATGATCAATATCTCTGAAACTATGGGAGGGATCATCGTCACATTTACAGGTTATCTTAATCGTTCCCGTCACTAAATCTTGAAGAAAATTTGGAAGCCGTAGACCATTAGACAGCGCAGATACAACGAGCCAGCCAGCCAGAACATCAGGCTGGCTGGCACCAAGTTTTCATCGATTTCTCGTAAACGCCTTTATGTGAAGCCATGAAACAAACGCTATGACTGTCACAAATTCTGTCACTAAATGCTAGTAAAAAAACCTTGTTCGAAAACGCTTTCGTTGTCGAGATTCAGAGGTGCCAGCCAGAAGTTTAATACGTAAGTTCAGGCTGGCTGGCCACGCTTTTCGTTGTTTTTTAGCTAAATGGCTACACGTATCTCAAAAATTCAAACTGGATGCCTGCCACAATTTTAGGTGACGCAGTATTAATAAGCAAGAAATAGTTAGAATCTCTTCTGTTCGGAGTTTGAGAGACCATGCGAAAATCTGTTTTCAAGCTGGCTAGACACGTTTGCGTTCGATTATCTCGGGTTCTCTAGCGTCACATAAACTGATATAAGCGTGATTAGCCGTCACCTAAAATTGTGTATTGACCTACTTAAACCCGGCTCATTTGGAAGAATTGTCCAGCCAGCCTGAGTCACATAAAATTTTTCATACGACGTTAACAACTTTTTTTAATAATATTCAGTTTAAAAACCATAATAGCTAAAATAAAGCTAAAAAAAAGTAACTTCACCTCTTATTTTATCATTAAACAGTATGTAATGTTAATTAATAAATAAATAAACGAAACTATTGCTATTTATTTAAAAAACAAAATAATATTATTATTAAATAACATGTCAAAATTAAAACTAAAACTTAAACCTACCTACTTAAATAAACAAACCACCCCGAATCGTACCCGGCGGGAATGTGCCCATCACGCTGGCGGCATTGCCTCGTTGGATAGCCAGCGAGATGTGCTGTACCAGATACGACTTGGCGCGGGGGTCAGCTCCATTTTGTCGCAACCGCCGCCCCAGTTCCTTTACAAAATCTTTGGCTGCAGCACACCAAGACCCTACAACCTCCACCGCGAATGGGACAAAATGGTATGACTGCGTTAAATTTTCATACTTGAGCCGCTTCTGGGAGGCAGCCCACTCCGCAGCCGAGCCCGCCTCACGCGTTGTCCGCGGCAGATGTGACGCCGCAAAGGTGCTGACGCACGTGGCGTCCCAGACAAGGAAACGCCCCTTCTCCCACGGTACCAAAGTAAGCCCATCCGGACGCTTTCCGTCTAGGCGACTAAGACCCGGTGGCTCCAGAGTGCAGGGGATCTCGGCTGACACTAAGGCACGCCAGATAATATCATTGAGCATGCGGTGCCGCGGAAATCTACCCGCACTTTTGCCACAGCTCAAACCATGGTAAGCCTTACTGTCTACCGGTTTACCGCACTTGCAGAAATGGGGCTCACAAACTTCGCACCCAAGCCTGAGAGCCACTGCCACCCTTAAGGTACCGCCATCCAGAATGGTACCCAAGTTTGGAGAAGGGAACGTGTTTAGGCAGGCTCCAGCTTCATACTCAGTGGCCACCTTAAGGCTCGCGATGTCTGATCTCTGGATCCGACTCCAACAACCCACTGAAAACAGCCTTGCAGACTGGGTCGTCCCATTGGCGCTGCGCCGAAGGGTTGTCTGGGAGGGATGATGAGGGACACAAACGCGACCAAGCAATCGTGGCCTCCTCGCTAACAAACGGAATATCGATCTGGTCACCTTGAAATTGAAAAATGTTAGCAACCAGACCCATCAACGAAATAATATTAAAAAGTTTTTAAAATTTTTATCTGTCAGAGCTCATCCTATAGTAACCCAAGTATAGTAACTAAATTTTAAGCGACTTAATTTTAAGTAAGTCTTTACACGTTATTTTATTAGTTAAGCTCTTTCGTTAGCCCAAGATGGACGATCAACAGCGAAATAAATATAATAAATAAAATAATAAAGTATAATAAAATATTTATTTTTTATATTATTAATATTATATTATTATTTATTTTTTGTAGTATATTATTATTATTTCTAATAATTAATATTTTAATATTAATAATATATTAATCATTACTATTTTTATAAATATAATAAATACAATTGAATATCTATTTTTATATATTTCATATATATCAATATAATAATATAATACATACAAATATTTCAAAAAAATAAACATAAAACCCTCGCATTACGCATTTAACTAAAAATTAACTAAATTGTGCCTGTCCAAACATCTCAAGTGACTGGCCACGCCCACCAACTTACTCGAAAAATAGAAAAAGTTCTCATCTACTTGTTTACTTGCACGCAAAATTTTTTTTTTCGTTATTTTTCAATACTTGTAACTTACTACTAAATTCGCTGTTTACACGCATTAAGTCGCTAAAAACTTAGTAAAAATTTAGCTACTTGACAACTTAATACGTGTAAACCGGCCACCCTCCGAGTGATTCGTGCACATTTTAGAACGCACTCCAAAATTGCTGTCAAATTGCCGCAAGTATTGTTCTTGTTGCTTGTGTTTGTAAGATGAAAAATTAAAATTTTCCTATAATTTCGCTTAATTTGTATCCATTACACGATAAATCTTTAGAATGAATCTGTCTGAAGACAATAATTTTGGAAACGGTTTGCTTTACGTCGGTTTTAACCAGGATCAAGGTAATTTTATAAGGTGAAGGTAACTTCATGGAATCCAATATAAGATTTTGCTGTTTGTTATACAATTTGTTTCGCAATTTATACAGGTTGTTTTGCTTGCGGAACGGAAAATGGATTTCGGGTGTTTAACAGCGACCCGCTTAAAGAGAAAGAGCGGCAAAATTTCGCCGAAGGTGGCTTGTCGTACGTGGAAATGTTGTTCAGATGTAATTACATGGCTCTAGTCGGCGGAGGTAAAACTCCTGTTTATCCTCCAAATAGAGTGATTGTTTGGGACGACCTAAAGAAAGATTCTGCTATTTCATTGGATTTCAATAGCCCTGTAAAAGCTGTTAAATTACGAAGAGATAGGATTGTTGTTGTTTTGGGTTAGTAGCATAATATACCTACCGCTTGTAGTTTCATTGACGTAGTTTCTGATATCTCACAGCTATAAGCCAATGTGCTTTTCCCAACTTCATTTGCATGCTTTTAATTTTAACCATGATTGGGTAATTGTAAATAAAAAGTTAACAATGAGTTTGATTGTGCAACTGTGAGGGTGGGTTTTTAACACTCTTCAAACAAAGGCATTATTATTTACATTAATTTATTTACCTTTTTGTTAGAAAGGGAGCACCTTAGGGTGTAGGGGTGGATTAAGGTCTGGATTTGACTAAAGTATTCATTAGAAAATCATCAAACTCTTTGTATCTGCACAACTTTATGGAAGATAATAAAAAGCTTATTTTTCAAAAGCTAAAGAAAGATGCTTCATTATAAACTATTTAACTATGTATGGTTTTATTTTTCAGAAAATTTGATCAAGGTGTACACATTTACAGCCCAGCCTCAGTTGCTGCATGTGTTTGAGACTTGTCAAAACCCTCGCGGGCTATGTGTAGTTTGTCCCAACAGTAACAATGCTTTAATGGCATATCCCAGCCGCAAAACTGGGCATGTTCAAGTAAGTTTTAAATTGAGGAAACTAAAACTTTTATCTAGTATTTTTAAAGGGTTTAGGTTTTCTTTTCCTTTTTTTTTTTTTTTTTGACAAGGACCTAATGCTTGTGTCGCAAAATCGACGTATCAAGCGTAACCGGACTTTTGGGGGAGCGGAAGGCTCTTACCCCTATTTCTTTTCCTGTACTTGTTGTTGTTAAATAATATGCCTATACCAAAGGGTCACAATTTTACTCGGACCAAGTCTTCTAGACTGATGGCAGATGTAATACACAGAACACAAAGGTTCACAAACCTATTCTAAAAATAAATAGGAATAAAAACAAGCTACATAATAATATCAGCACAATAACAGGTAAAATGTCAAACAGCAGGTTGGTCTAACTAAAGCAAGTACTATGAAGGGATTATTAGTAATTCCCCTTAGGGAGGAAAAGGATGGGTTGTAGTTTGTATGAAACTCTAAGTGTACAAGTTAACAAAAACTAAAATCATGCTGAAGTGTGAGGCGGGTGGAAGGCTAGTATCCCATATTTACAAGTTGTGCAGTGCTGAAACTAAACAAAAACAACAGAAACTTATAAACCAATAATATCTAAAAAGTACCCATAACATAAATAGCATAAATATTATGTTTCATTTGTAATTGGCTTTCTTTCAGTTGGTAGAACTCACCAATCATGCCAGCTCTAGTTCAGCTCCCGAGGGCCACCTCATATCTGCACATGAGGCCCCTCTCAGCTGCTTATCCCTGAATGGCGGGGGAACCAGGTTAGCTACAGCATCCACTAAAGGCACTCTCATAAGGGTATTTGATACAGCAAGTGGGCAGAAGCTTGCTGAATTGCGGAGAGGTGCTCATCAGGTAAATTAAGTAAAAAATAATAATACTAAAATATTAATACTTTGAGACTCTTTCTGAAACTCTTTTATCATTATTTTCGTCCACAGGCAACAATCTATTGCATAAACTTCAACCACACCAGCACAAATCTGTGTGTCACATCTGATCATGGCACTGTGCATGTGTTTAGCCTAGAAGACGACAAATTGAACAAGCAATCCAGTTTGGCCACTGTTAATTTCCTGCCAAAATACTTCTCTAGCAACTGGAGTTTCTGCAAATTTACTATACCGAATGGCCCTCCGTGTATTTGTGCATTTGGTGTGGACAAAAGTTCTATTATTGGTAAGTGCCTGTTTTGTACTAGTTCTTAAAACTACATTTGCCTTTATAAAAGTATTAAAATGCTCTACACAATACTAAACATATTATTTCAATCTCTAACTGATAGAATTTTTCTTATTAATTGTGCTTGTAAGCTTACTATTTGCTTAATGCACGCACAATACTTTTTTCTTGTACCCACTTATGATTATCTTATCAATGTTATTTATCACATCACACAATCTTACTATACCCGGGTTATTATAGGATGGGTTCTGACAGCTTCAAAATTCTCCATATGACGTTAAAAACTTTTTTTATAATATTCAGTTTAAAAACCATAATAGCAAAAAATAAAAGTAACTTCACTATTCAATTCCTTTTTTCCTTATTTTATCATTAAACAGTATGCAATTTAACTAAATAAATAAAAAACAAAATAATATATAAAAAGTTTTTAAAATTTTAATCTGTCAGAGCTCATCCTACAGTAACCTAAATACCAAGTTGGGTAATTTAGTTTCTACAGTCTTTCTAGTCTTATGAAGAAGGTATAAATTTATTTTATATATAAGGCGGCCAACCGTTCCGCATTCTGCGGGACCGTCCCGCTATGACAGATGTAATCCCGCATTACAATATTTGATAAAATAGTCTAATGCGTTCCGCATGTCCCGCATTCTCCTATATTTTTTTGTAGATTTAGATTCGTTTCCCATCATCGGCTCGTTCGCAGAAGTGTACCACATCAAAAATACGAACGACGAGACAAAACGTACATAGGTAGGAGTCCACTACATACACTTCACGCCGCCGTTTCGCGCGATAAGTGCAGAGATAAAAAACTTTTTTGACATTCTGAATCAAAACCCAGAACTAGAAATTTGTTTTTAATTTAAGTGCACCACAAACACGTCTTGTTGATAGGGGTGGGTGTCCCGCATTGACTTACTATAAAGTTGGCCGCCTTATTTTATATATATAGCCTTTATTCAGATTAACTATGTAGGTATATTTATAATTCACTTAAAACAAATATGCTTCAGTTTGTTTCTTCTTCTTTTCCATCTGTTTGCCCTGCGGCAAAAGGGCCTGGGGCCTCCTCTAACCTTTTCCATTGTTCTCTATCTTGTACTGTTCTTGTCCATGTCTTGCCGACCATTTTAACTATCTCATCCTCCCGTCTTCTTCTTTGCCTTCCTCTTGCCCTCTTTCCTTCTCTGGGGCACCAAGTTAGCATACTCATGCTCCATTTTTCTTCTCCTCTTGCTGTATGGCCTGCCCATCTTCATTTTAACGTTTTTATTTTAATGCCATTTCCAGTTTCAATAGTCTTTCACTATTTCTTAATGTTAGTGTATTCAAAGTAGCTATGTGTAAACAGTTATTCCTTGTTGAGAAGTTCTGATTTTTTGTGTCGACTTTGCTGTTTGAAGATGACTTTAGATTACTTTTTGATTGGGTATCTATATCTCTCGTTAGAGGGTGGTGGTCTAATATTCCCACGGTGACTAGCCGGGTTGGGAAATGTTTTCCTTGTTTTATGCTTTTTTGTGTTTGTTGGTTTTCATTGAAGTCATGTGTCTCTCAGTTGCTTTAATTGCTAATCCTCTTTAGTTGAAAACCTTGACAGTGTAGAATTTTCACTCGACTTTGAATTTTGGATGATTTCGTCATTCCTGATGATATTGGAGAGTTAGTAGGAGACCTCTTCCTTTTTTTTTAGGTGTTTCTTTTATAACTAAGCTTTGCGTAGTTCTTCTTTAAGTTTTGGTATCAGTTCTTTTCTTTTTTCCATGACTTCTTTAGATAGATCTGCTGTAACGTCAATTCATCATCAGGGAACAGTTTGCTATTTTTGAATATTATAGTTTTTCTCCAATTCAGAGTTAAAGATACAAGAATAGGTCTAATACTGTTATCCTTTTTCTTCCCAATTCTATAGAATTTACTCAGCTCCCACTTGTCCCAGGGCTATGTACCAGTTTCAGTTCTAATGATATTCAGGTTGCTCAAAATCAGTTCCAGAAGTTCATTCGTATTTCTTTCTATTTCCGGTATTCCGTGCATTAGCTCTATTTTTCTCTGTCTAATTTATAAAAAATCCTTCAAAAATAGGTATACATTTAATTAATGGTAAATACTGACTAATGATTTCTATCACTTTATCTCTTACAGTGATATGTGCAGATGGATCTTACTACAAATACAAATTTAACGAAAAAGGCGAATGCACGAGAGATGTCTATGCACAATTTTTGGAGTCCTCAGAGGACAGATAAAAATGATAATGCCCATGGAACAAAAAACAAGTTACTCATACTGGTAATGCGACGATTACGTACCTTTTGAAATTGACTAAAAGTTTTTCAATATAAACTTTATTAGGGTCAACGCAGATTATCTCATTTAGAAGTCTTGACAGTACATTCCGTGTTGGCCAGCAATAGTTCACAGGAATGCACAATGGCTCGTTGCTCTTAATGCCTAAAAATGCCACCAAGAAAGTGTACGTAGACATTCATCCTACCCGGGATCCCTTGTTCCCGGCACTCAAAGACCCATGCTGGTTTTCCGCCCGAGTCAAAGGGTGTCGTGCGTGCGTGAATATTGCGAGATGCAGGCGAGTGTACATAATCACACACAGGCATAGGCCAGATAAAACGAAAGTACTTGTATGATACGAGTAAAGGCAACATTATTTCAAACTTATCTCTTGTACGTTTTGCGAGACAATCGGTAATATGCGTTGGCTTCAAATATAAACTAAATCGGGTGTAAACTGCACAATGGCAGATTTAATTGCATCACGAGATAAAAAAATAAAGCACTGACCGAATTGGTATGTAAGTAGTGGTTTAATAGTGTAATGAGATAATTGGCTTATCCAATATGTTACAGTGCCTGTCTCAAATATTGACAAGAACTAAGCAAAACTAGTATTCACTGAACATGTTATGTTACTGTTAGTAAAATTAAAATAGGATTTCATTTTTAATATTAGAAAAAACCTACAAAGATTAATAAGTTAACTACAATGTTATTGATAAGAAGTGATCAAAAATCGGAAATTTATATTAATTATCATACAGTTTTTCTACTAGAGAATCAACTTATTCACTTGTTATAAGGTCTCAATGTGAATAATGTCATCTTAGACTTTATAGAAATAAATTTTGTTAAGTTTATTGGGATACTGGGTTCAAAATATTTTATTATAATGTACTTTTCCATTTTATCATTTATTTTGCTTGTAAATAAAAAGAAAGACAAGTTTATAAAAGCGCTATTTAATATTTTGAATATTTTTGAAGGATTATAAATATCAAAATTTGCCAAAGAATTTCATATCATATTGTTTTAATTCATACTGATTGGTTAGAAGAGTGCAAGGGCTAAAATCGACGGCTAAATAGCGACATAAGCATACAAGGCATACAAGCCCAACATGCATGACACATGTTGATTTAACGGAATATCTATCCTAAGCAATTCTGTCCTGCTTATATGATCGGGACCACAAAGCAGTTTCCTCTGATGGCCTCGAGATATTGAAGAGAGCTTGTAAAAGACTGAAGAAAGATGATGATTTTCTGCGACTTGAAATAACAATGTTGCAAGTTTTCTTAAGGGCCCCGGAAACGGTCAAACGGTTTGACTCAAACCTTACGTGTTTGATCAAACTGTTTGAGGTCGGTTTGAACGGTTTGTCAAACGGCTCTGCGCAGTCTGATTCTGTACGCTGTCGTAATTATACCTCTGACGCGTCAAACACAACAAAAATATGAAATTGCATCAAACATGCTTCAAACACGTAAATGTTTGACAAACCATTCAAACCACCTTTGTAAACGATCAAAATGGTTTGGGTGAAACCAAACTTCACGTGTTTGAATCAAACCGTTTGACCGTCTCCGGGGCTCTTTAAAGGTGTTATAATATAGCGTCATATATTTTGTAGCATATAGCATATCTTAGTTCGTACTATCACTTTGATAAACTAACTTCTTCTGATGTATATCAGCTGTCTGGTACCCATAGTACAAGCTCTGCTTAGTTTGGGATCAGATTGCCGTGTGTGAAGATGTCCCCACATATTTATTATTATATTTTTTTTTTTATAAATTCAACTTATGGGTACTAACATGATATTACATAATTTTGTAACGAAATACCATTCCTGTAACTATTCCCTTGTTTGAGATTGTTAATTGATTTATTTTATAAATGTATTTTAGACAGATTTGTTGTTATACAGCCTTAGCTATAATTATGTGTACCTAGATTATTTGTTTCTTTTGTAAATTGACTATTATTTTATGCGATGTTAACCAGGCTAATTACCCTTATAAACCGCATTTTATAAATAAATTAGGTATATTTTTGTATGATAGTATTATTTATATTTTTTCCCCCCTATAATAGAGTTTTTCATAAAAAAAGCTTCGCCAGCTCCTTAGAATTTTTTGTTGCCTCTTACAAGGAACCAACACGACAAAAAGTTATTAAAAAAAAATGTTACTTCAATGATTACTTTTTTACTTATCTCTTCAATACATCAATAAAAGTGTTTCTTGGTATCTTAATATTGGCGACACTACGCATCTTCTTTTTACCTTCTGCTTGTTGTTTTAACAGTTTTTTTTTTCGAGTAACATCGCCACCATACTGAAAAAATTACAAATGCAATGATTATGTGATGCAAAAGTGAATAATGTTAATATTTATAAATATTAATTTCAAATCAATATTATATTAGCTGGATGCTTTGGACTCGGTGGGCCGAAGAGATTCATTGTCGACGATGCGCTTGTCAAAACCAACGTCATAGATTGGAGCATCGGGGCAGTTTGCAGCTTCTCGGCATTTTACAAGGAGTAACAACTAACATGGAGTGCTAAGGCACTTCACGATCTTATCCCACCATCTTCCTTCTGTTGCCGGAGTACGCAGCGCTACGCATGTGCGTATGCGTAACGGGACCCTTCATCGAAACAGTTTCATACTTCGTGTAAAGGTTGATAGGTATAAGTACTAATGTTATTTAATAGGTATTTACATAGTACCTACAGGGTTATGGAATGAGAAGCAAATAAAACTTATTCTTCGCCAGCGGGGCCCTTTGCTGATTCAAGGTCTTTTGATCTGAATCGTGTATTTTCAGGAAGGGCTGTATTAGTACCTTCTAAATACGTTTTTTTATATATCTATTGTTAAGTATAGTAGAAAAAACATAACTTCAATCTATTTGTAGGCCAGCGGGACCCTCGGTCATTTTTGCGTCCAGAGTCAAGGCTTTATGTTTGCAAGTAGCATTATATTAGTACCTTCCATTATTATTACGTTTATAAGATAATTTCGTGGTTTTCCAAATTTATAATAATCATTATATTTTGGATAAAATAGAGGGTAGTTTTCAAAATTTAACACGTAAACTCCTTTCAAATAAGGGAAACCATGGTGTATATAAATGTGTAAATGCACTATAAAGGTAACACGAATATTAAAAATAAAAAAAATCGCATGTACTGTACAAATCGTTTTTATCACGATGCTAGTGCCCTAGTAGACTAGAGACTCGTACATTTTGTACAACAAAAAATGTTATTGTTTTATTTTTATTATTTTACAAATATTTTATCCCTCCTATACCACTTACCTAATGTTATTACTTCAATGTCGGGAACTCGAGAACGGCTGGACCGATTTTCATGGTTTCTGATTTGTTGTATTTGTCTCTGTCCCGAATAGCAAAAGAACTACCTATACTTATAGGGTAAGTGTAGGGTAGGTGCAGGGTAGGTGTAGGTTAGGTGCAGGGTAGGTGCAGGGTAGGTGCAGGGTAGGTGAAGGGTAGGTCTAGGGTAGATGAAGGGTAAGGTGAAGAGCAGGTGTAGGGTAGGTGAAGGGTAGGTGAAGAGCAGGTGTAGGGCAGGTGAAGGGTAGGTGAAGGGCAGGTGTAAGGTAGATGAAGGGCAGGTGTAGGGTAGGTGTAGGGTAGGTGCAGGGTAGGTGCAGGGTAGGTGAAGGTAGGTCTAGGGTAGATGAAGGGTAAGGTGTAGGGCAGGTGTAGGGTAGATGAAGGGTAGATGAAAGGCAGGTGTAGGGTAGGTGAAGGGTAGGTGTAGGGTAGTTGAAGGGTAAGGTGAAGAGCAGGTGTAGGGTAGGTGAAGGGTAGGTGAAGGGCAGGTGTAGGGCAGGTGAAGGGTAGGTGAAGGGCAGGTGTAAGGTAGATGAAGGGCAGGTGTAGGGTAGGTGAAGGGCAGGTGTAGGGTAGGTGAAGGGTAGGTCTAGGGTAGGTGAAGGGTAGATGAAGGGTAGGTGAAGGGCAAGTGAAGGGTAAGGTGAAGGGTAAGAGTAGGGTATGTGAACGATAGGTGTAGGGTAGGTGTAAGATAGGTGTAGGGTAGGTGTGTCTGCTGGGTCAGCTAGTTACCTAATGTTTTAAATATTATTATACAATTAGCACAAGTATATAGAATACAAAAACAAGGTATTAAAATAGATTTTTCACATAGATCATCCTAACATTGGAAATTTTAGTTTTTTAAATGGTTTTTTATTATAATTTTATTTTGTTGTTTAGACGTTAATTATTTTATAATAGGAAAACATACAAGGTGAAAAAATATTATGAAAGGAAAATAAAGAGAAAAAGTATAAAGGAATATATTTTTAATCACCAAGG
>CATNWD010000108.1:0-24525 GCA_951230895.1 Carpatolechia fugitivella | reverse complement strand
GTGTCAAAATTGAACAGATCTTTTTATGTCTTATAGTTTCAGAGTTACCCATAACACAGATAATATAATACTACGTACAGATGCCTCATCTCATACAAAAAAACTGTACCCTCAAAACTCGGGCTATTCTTCGGGCTATTTTGTTTCCTCTATTAGCTCACTAGATGGTGCTATGTGCGCACTGACCTACAAAATTGCACAGATACGCCATCTAGTGCCAAGTTGAGTTAAATATACTTATTTTATTGTTTTCTGTTTGCTATTGTTTGAATCTTTTCAAAAATCGTTACTACTAACCAAAAACATTAAAAATGTTTTAATGCAAGAACAAAACATCGCTGTGTCAAGGGCCAAGTTTGATAAATATTACAACTATTAGATAATAGATGTCGCGGTATGTGTGATAATATGTCACAAACAATATAACTATTAGACGATAGATAGCACTGCAAATGATAACGATTACTTAGACTCTACGTAGTGCCAATGTTGTCACTAGATGTCATCACTAATTTAGAACAAAATTTCCGTACTAAGGAATGAGACCCCGTGCGTGCCCATACTGACCCATATAGAATTTCTCATATAAGATAATCCTACAATAAAAACGACTACATAATACAAAAAAGAAGAGAGTGATCAATTTTAAAAAAATGGTCCGAATTTTTTGTTCTTTCACTTGCCTGGCAACATTATACAGCGTAACGAACAGAACCATCTTGTGTGTAATAGCAAAATTAAGTACGGTTCATTAGTGTTTAACTGCAAAGCTAGTTTTGCTACTGACCGCTAGATGGTTACGGATCTTCATCTCCCCGCACCCCCCCCAATGGCGACCCCCGCTATCATATAGAAAACGTCTTAGGGCAGGTCCTCTTTGTATTTTTGTCTCCGTGGTCCTAACATTCTGCGGCGGTGAGGCGGGTCTTAACTGAAACGTCTGATATATTTTAATAATTCATTTTATCATATACAAAGATCCGATACCGAAATCTAAACAAAATGTGCTCCTTTTTCTTCTGACAAGCTTCATTATTCATTCTCAAAAATAATTCAAATATAAGTGGCCAGTAACAGCCAAAGAGGCAAAGAGGCGTAGGTATGTACTCATACCTAACATCCCTCCCCAAATCAAATTCAAATTACCAGACGTTTCAGTTAAGACCCGGCGCCTCCACCATGCGGTGGTGAGGCGGGTCTTAACTGAAACGTCTGGTAATTTGAATATAATTTCGATATATTTTAATAATTCATTTTATCATATACAAAGATCCGATACCGAGATCTAAACAAAATGTGCTCCTTTTTCTTCTGACAAGCTTCATTATTCATTCTCAAAAATAATTCAAATATAAGTGGCCAGTAACAGCCAAAGAGGCAAAGAGGCGTAGGTATGTACTCATACCTAACACATTCTTATAGAAAATGCCAATGACTTTAGGGATGTGTCATCCGGATCCCCATTGTATAACCGCTACGGTAGACATAGCCACGGGGCATCTCCTGGTTTGAACAGGTTGTGAACGTTGAATCGACTCCAGCTAGGATCCAACAGAATGTACCACAGACTGCGCTTAATGTCTATCTATTCAGAATAAAAAATCGTGTACAAATAATAGCCGTTTCTTTAAAATCTGCAGACTGCGAATACGCCTTTGATAAATTCAGACCCGACTAAACCAAATTAAATTTGCTTACACCAATACAAACCATACAACCACCTCTCGCCTCACAATCTACATTCGAACTTACATTGATTGCAAAGTAAAAACCCATATTAAAGCCGGTGGCACAATCGCATTTAGCATTTGTTTCTGGGCTACAGAAATAAGCTGTACACTGTGCAGGATCCTGTAACAATAAAGGATCTACACAGGAACCTCATAGACACGACAGCTGGATTATGCCCACCAGGGGTCTAGCAGATTTCTTTGGAGGCATGACTACACAGTGGGAGGACCTCTTGACCAACTGGGAATTTCCAGAAATTGAGCTCCTTTTTCAAAGTTGGCGTAATTCAACGTTGTTGGTGTACAAACCAGCTTGGAAACGTTGGCTAGGCTGGTCCATACCAAACAAAATAAACCCAGTTATGCCAAAACTGGCTGATGTTACCCGATTTTTGGCTCATTTACACATCAGAGAACATTTGTCTTTAAATACTGTTCAACTCCACAAATCTGTTATATCTGTCACCGTAAGATTGTGAACGCCGTTAGTTTGTAATCTTACTCGCGATATTATAAACTTACGGAAAAATGTGAACTGCAACCAACGTAATATTTCTCGTTAGTTTATAATCTTACGATGTCAAACCGTCAAATTGTAAACAAAGGTGCAGAGTTCATTATTTTACTTCTCGCTTCAGGTAGAAGGGTCCATGACCTGACATTGCCACGTATCGACTCTCAGGGTTTTATTTATCACGTTATCTTCTGGCCAGCCGTTGGTAGTGAAACATATAGAAATGGATGGAAGCTTCCAAAAAATCCTGCTTCTCAAAATTTTTGTCCTGTGTTCTGGGTCAGAAAGGTGATAGAGTTATCTCAAGAAAAGCGGAAATCTTACCTAGAATTGGTACATGAACTTGCCTTTGGATGAGATCATGAAAAAAGGAAATTGGCAGAGTACCAATACTTTTCTGTCATATTATAGAAAGAAAATAAGATCAGTTTACAATAACACGAGTGATCGTCTATCTGCATATTTTGAACCAATTAGCATTCTATAAGTTATAATTATTCTTTATTTACTTATTCAGAATATTATTTTTTTTAAGCTTCTTAATAAAAGTTACAGTATTAAATTTATAACTTAAGTTTGTGGCTCGGGTCAGTGACCGGGCCGGTCTTTGTGTCCCAGCAGGTTTTACGTTGAATCAAACTCCAGTTCTTTGCACTTTTTGGTTTTATTTGTGGTTATTCTCACACAGAACAAAACACAGTTTACAATTGAACATAATCTTCAGTCTAACAGGTAAAATCTCGATATTTTGTTGGCGGTTTTATCTTACGACTTCTTACGACGACGCGTAGTACAATGCAACTCGATACCACCAGGTGGCGCTGGAGTCGGTGAGGTGAGAGGCGAGCGGTAGGGTTGCCATGTTATAAGTTTTATTAGTATAAAATTCATCATATATAATCTTTTTACAGTAGCATAATAGGAGCACCACCAGACTATAACAAACAGATCTCATCTTCTTCCCGGACGAGGCGAGGGAGCATAATAACACAATTTTACCAAACAATAAAATTGATATTATGCTCCTGAAGCCTCGTCCGGGACTTGCAGTGCTACCTGACTGGTGAAGATGAGATCGCAATGACCATGGTATAATAATGGCTCCACTCATAAACTCGTAACTTCGCAAACGCCATATACTGCCCAGGTGGCGCTGTACTATGATAGAAAGAGATAGAAAATAGTGAGCAGGACACTAAATAGCGAAGGAAAGAGACAGAAAGCTGCAGAGAAGAGACAGGAAACGTGAAACAGACGACGCTCTCTCATCTTCTTCCCGGACGAGGCGAGGGAGCATAATATCAATTTTATTGTTTGGTAAAATAGTGCTATTTTCTCCAAGCGTGACGTCACGCCTTGCTAAGGTCGTTTCTGTGTACTGTTTTTAGTTTGTTTTAATTATAAAAATAAATTTCAAAATTATGTGTAGGTATGTTATAATTTGCCCCGGGCACTGGTTTTTTATTTTAAGCGACATTTTGTCGAAATAAGTAAATGTGTAATAATTTTATTTATTACACAATCTTATAAGAAAATTTTAAACTCATGCTGTAACCTCAACGAATACTGGCTGCAGCATCAGTTCGTGGGTACGATCATAATAACTATATAATTTACTAGCTGTCCGGGCAGACGTTGGCCTGCCTTTTTCCCCAACATCTACCCTACACCTACACTACACCTCACTACACCTACACTACACCTACCCTACACCAACCCTACACCAACCCTACACCTACCCTACACCTACCCTACACCTACCCTACACCTACCCTACACCTACCCTACACCAACCCTACACCAACCCTACACCAACCCTACACCTACCCTACACCTACCCTACACCTACCCTACACCTACACTACACCTACCCTACACCTACCCTACACCTACCCTACACCTACCCAAAATATTTATAATTTACAAAAACGCTATGATGGAACATAATAATATTGTGAATATTTGATGCCTCCCACTGCTGGTTGTGAACACTATCGACCACGATCATTCAAAACCAAACTAAAAAACAACTTGATTGCATCTTTTCAGTTCATATTTTATTAATTAAGTTTGAAAGTTTAATTTTTCACGGGTTTTTTGTTTTTTTTTTTAAATTATTTTATAATTTAATGTGATGCTAAATGATCCAGGCCGACCTAATGCGCTAAAGAGGACATCATTATTTACTTCAAACGGAAACACTTACGCAAAAAAGAAATTATAAATCTCGTATCGTTCATTAATAAGAGGACAATATCATTATCATTGATCGTCATAATATCCTAGCTTCTTATTCAAGATTCTAGATTAGAAGTACCAAATTCAAAAATGAACACTGTGTGTGTATGTTCCAACAGGTCAACCTACTTATGGCGGAGGGCCCGGTGGGGGCGGTTACGGGGGCCCTGGGGGCGGTTACGGGGGCCATGGGGGTGGTTACGGGGGCGGTTACGGGGGCCCTGGGGGCGGTTACGAGGGCGGGGGCAAATCAGGAGGAGGAGCAGGGACGGCAGTAGGTATGTATTAACTGTTGTTTATAGTTTGTTTGGCACTGGCTTGTGAAATCCAACAATACGGGATGTGATCTCTAATATATATATATATTTTACATAATTTCTTATTCTAAATGACAACGGTACTCTGTAATGGCGGATCGGCTGCAAATAGGGTATTAACCGTGACGTAACAAAAAAGAGTTGCCAGAATTGGTACGTTCAAAATAAAAATATCCAATCTATTTAGGACACACTTTCGAGTGGACTCACCACTGGGGCCTTCGCAGCAGGAACTTAAAAGTGATGATAATGGGGGATCGGAGAGCACGCCTATCTGTTTTACTGCTAGCGAGGTAAAGAAAGTGATAAAAAGCTTAAAGTCCGGGAAATCCCCAGGGCATGATTACTTAAGCATTGAACATCTAAAGCATGCAGGAGTCCACTTACCGAGGGTTCTTGCTATGTTTTATAGTTTATGTATAATTCACTCATATTTACCTGAAAAGTTGCTGAAAACAATGGTAGTACCCATAGTCAAAAATAAAACTGGTGACTCTGGTGACTTAAATAATTATAGACCAATTTCCCTGGCAACAACTTTGGCTAAGGTGCTGGACGGTTTGGTTGAAAGACAGCTGGATGAACACCTTGAATTTCATGATGCTCAGTTTGGATTCAGGCCGAATTTATCCACTGAAATGGCAATCCTCTGTCTCAAGCATACCGTCCAGTACTACACCAAACGAAAGACTCCAGTATATGCGTGCTTCCTCGATCTTTCCAAGGCGTTTGATCTGGTCTCGTATGACAGCCTATGGAGGAAGCTAGAGGGGACGACTTTACCTAAAGAAGTAATTTATTTGCTTAGATATTGGTATCTTTGCAGTACCTTAGCTACTGATCTTCACATGACCTTATGTGACAACGTGACTACTAGGAAATATAAAGTAAACGTGGATGTCTCTAATTCATTTGAACATCTCCAGGAAGAGGAAAGCCTGGAAAGTTTGTCAACAACAAAGAATTGTAAATTAAATCGTAGCTGCCCCGAAATAAAACTTAACCTGAGTTATGAAGTAAAAGAGTTAAAGGAAGCTGCAGGTAACTTACAAGCACGGCTAGATAGCGCGGAAAATCAGATTGATGAGCTAATATCGGAGAATTTCACACTGAAAAAGAAAATAGAAGAATATGAAAAGAAGGTGCAAATTCTAAGTAATGTTTGCCGTTCCCCGGCTTCGACTAGTGAAAAGAGTAAAAAACAAAAACGAAAATCAAAATCATCACCCTTATCACAACTCGAAAAGACGATTGATTATCCTCAATTTACTAAAGAAGTTTGTGATTCTGATGTCGAACATTGGGAGTCTAAGGAAAGTAATGAGATAGCCGGCCTCACCAACATGGTGCAGCAGACAGTAGTCAATCAGTCAGTGAATTGTCAAAAGTCCCAAGAAGCTATTCGCAAAAAGCATAAAGTGCTTTTACTGGCGGATGAATCTGGTAGAAACGTGCGGAATTTACTGGAAAAAACTCTAGGTTCTGATTATGAAATCTTCTCTATATTGAAACCGAATGGTAATTTAGAAAATGTCTTAAGTGGAAGTTTGTTTTTGACCGAAAACTTTACCGAAAATGATTATGTCATAATTTTAGCAGGCTCTCATGACAATAACTTAATTAAATTTCAATCTGCCTTGTATTGTTATTTAGATAAGTGTAAAAATACGAATATAATATTTGGAAAAATTACGAAAAGTAAACATTTAAACGAAAATAAGCTGAATGAAATACTAAAAATAATAAGTATCTATATGGATCATTTTCTATTTTCTGAGTTGTATTTAACTAGAAACAATTCATTGCATAAATTAAACTCTTGTAGAGTATTGGTAATGGATATTATAAAACTGAGTTGTAAGAATAATACTCTATTTAATCGAAATCGTAAAAATAAAATGAACGCCGAAACTCAAACAAACAATGAGTTTTTTCGCGACTCAGAATAATAATCATTACAGTGAAGAAAGCGACTCAAATAGCTTAAAAAGTAACTTAAACAATTTGACGAATATAAATGTAAATTTAAATGAAACCTTTATGAATAAATTTTATATTTTTCACCAAAATATTTGTGGCATTAGCTCCAGTAAAGCAGAGCTAGATCTATACCTTAATTGCTTGCTTAACGTCAAACCTCGCTATGCGTGCATTACAGAACATTTCTTAAATGTAAATAATATTTCGCTGTTAAATGTGACTAACTATAAACTAGTTTCCCAGAACTCTAGGACCAATATGAAGCGTGGCGGCAGTCTCATTTTAGGTTTAAACGAAAGTAACTGTGCTGCCTTAGAAATTTGTGAAAAATTGTATAAAAAAGAGTTCTTCGAAATATCTGGAATTTGTGATAGTGATGTAAATATTAATTTATTTTGTATCTATCGGAACCATAGAGTAAGATATTATAGTGAGTTTTTAACTCAGTTGGAAAAATTATTAGAACATTTCTTTGACAAAAAGTGTATTATTTGCGGCGATTTCAATATTGATTTGATGACATGTGATAAATACAAAGAAGATTTTCTGACATTGCTTAAGTGTTATAACTTTAGAGCCTTATTTAGTTCACCTACTTTTATTAGGGGAGAGTCTAACTCTTGCCTTGATAATATCTTGACAAATTTACCCATAGAAAGTGTACTTACATTGAGCATTGATCATAACGGGATTTCGGACGGTCATGCCGCTCTCCTTTGTGAAATAGCGACTGCTTGTTTTACTATAAATAAACCAAAATTTGTGTTTCGTGATATCAGATTGTTCAATAAAGCCAATAATGATAAATTTAGAAAACTTATTACATCACATGACTGGGAAACTTACGGGATCAACAGCTTTTTAAAACATTTTTATGATTGTTTCAATAAGAGTCATGAAAAGAAAAAAGTCAGGTTTAAAAATGGAAGAAAACATAATTTTCGCTGGGTCACTCGAGGCGTAAGAGTGGCTAGCAAAATGAAACGTTTTCTTTTATCAGCACAGAATACAGTATGTGACATTTCTGTGACTAAATATAAAAGTGACTACATTAGACTATATAGGCGTGTTATACATTGTGCAAAAAGACTTGCGGTGCAATCTGAAATTAAGAAGGCTAGTAATTTGGGAAAAGCAGTGTGGAAAATTGTTAATAAACACAGAAATAAGAAACATTTGCTTGAAAATCAAAAAATAAGACTAAAATTTAACGATAGATTTACTGACAATCCTAGAGAAGTAGTTGACATATTCGCTAATGTTTTCGATAACGCTGGTATAGCTTCCGTCTCGGTCTTTGACGGACAACCACTGCCCGTACACATCATTGAACCTGTTGCTAACGAGTTAGAATGGAAAGACATTACAACGGTCGAAATTGAAAAACTAGTTAAAAAAATGGTAAGTAAAAAGTCAACTGGTTGTGATGAAATACCTATAACCCTAATTAAAGAAAATATTGACATTCTTGCAAAGCCTCTATGTATTTTTTTCAAAAATTGTGTTTCAGAAGGGATTTTTCCTGATCAACTAAAAATTTCTAAAGTTGTTCCAATTTTTAAAAAGGGTGTAAAGTCAGATGCTAGAAATTATAGACAGATCTCTCTTCCGACTGTTTTATCAAAATTATTTGAAATATTGATTAAATCTAGAGTTTCTCACCATCTTTCTTCCAACAATATTTTAAGTACGAGACAATTTGGTTTCACAAAGGAAGTTGGTACGGTAGAGGCAATCGACGCTTTGACAGATGATGTTGTGGTAGAATTAAATGAGAAAAAGAAAGTTTCGGGATTGTTTCTAGACTTGTCGTCCGCATTTGATTCAATTGACCATGAAATGCTATTATTTAAGCTTGACTACTATGGCATACGAGGTAAAGTTTTAAAACTGCTAGCATCCTACCTATCCAATCGATATCAATACGTCGAACTTAGGCATATTGAAGATGGTATTGAAAAGATTTATAAAAGTAAACTCACTTGTGTTAAGAGAGGGATCCCGCAGGGATCAGTATTAGGACCAATGCTATTTAACTTATTTACGAATGACTTGACTTATTATATAAATGACAAAAAGAGGAATGTGAATCTAGTGTTATATGCAGACGATACGAACGCAATAGTTTCAGCTAACAACCTTTCAGAGCTTGAAACTGAAGTTAATGACTCATTACTTCATTTTAATCAATGGTTCACAGAAAACAACCTTAAACTAAATGTCTCAAAAACCAATGTCCTCTTATTTAAATCAACGGCCAAAAAAAATGAGACTTTGCATATCATGCTTGATAATACAAAAATTGATTGTGTAGATGTAGTTAAATTCTTGGGAGTACATGTAGATTGCTATCTTAATTGGAAGGCCGAACTGGCAAAAATTGAGAGTAAAATAAGTTCTGCTTGTTATGCTCTTAGAAGTCTGCGTGAAGAAATTACTATTAAGCAACTCAGGATGGTCTATTTTGCGCTAGTAGAATCACGTCTTAGATACAGTATAAAATTTTGGGGCAATAGTTTTGATTACAATGTCAAAAAAGCATTTGTCATGCAAAAAAGAGCTGTAAGGATAATTGTTCGCATTCCACAATGGCAGTCTTGCCGGGATCATTTCCGAGACTTGAAGATTCTCACTGTCCCTTGTCTGTATATACTGGTGTTGTTGACAGATCTTATGAAGCGACCAGATAGATTTGAAACAGCCGACCAAAAATCAAATCGACTTAATACTCGTAGGAAAGATATGCAACCAGTCATTACACCTAAACTGCGGGTTATATCTCATAGTGTGCGTTATCAAGCTATTCGAATTTTTAATAGTCTTCCACAGGCATTAAAATCTATTGATAGTAGTAAAATATTTAAAATTCGCCTTAAGAACTTTTTGTTACAGAAATGTTATTACAGTATAGAAGAGTTTCAGAGTGATGTTATTTAATATATAAATGAATGATGTATATTCTTTGACTTGTTGTTTTATGCTTTGCCATTGTTGTTTTATGTTTTGTTATTATAGTTTATTGACATATTTATTGAATTTTTTTCTGATTGGACTGCAGGTGTATAGTTGACATTTTTATCTATTTTTATTTTTGTAATTTATCATGTTTTTCTTTTTATATTTTTGACAATAATTTACTGCTCATGATTGACATATTTTTACTTGATCAAATTATTCATATTTTTGTCATTTTAGTAAAGTTTATTGGTTAAAATCCATGGTGGCAGTTAGTACTATTGTAGGTTGTAGTAAATGCATGTATTAATATAATGTTTTCCAATACAATGTATTTTGTTAAGGAATAAATGATTATGATTATTATGATTATAGCAATCAAGATAATTATGTTAAGTGGGCAGGAGCATTTTCGCAGGGGTATAGGTTGGAATGCGGTGTAAGGCAAGGGGGTCAAAGTTCACCGAAACTTTTCAACCTATATATAAACAGCCTGATCTGTGAACTCAGCAATACCAAAATTGGATGTTCAATTGATGGTCAGTTTGTAAACAACATTAGCTATGCGGACGATATGGTATTGCTGAGTCCATCGATCAGTGCAATGAGGAGGATGCTCCGCATTTGTGAAAACTACGCCCAAGTGCACGGTCTGAAATACAATGCAACTAAAAGCGAGCTACTTGTGTTCAAAGCCGGCTTAAAATGCTACGATGCAGTCCCACAAGTTACCCTAGGAGGCTCGCCGATCGCTAGAGTGGTATCTTGGGCATTGGGTGACAGAAAACATGTCAGATGATGATGATATGGAGAGGGAGCGCAGGGCGGTAACGGTAAGATGTAACATGCTGGCTCTTAGGTTCGCGCGCTGTACAGAGGAAGTTAAAATCACACTCTTCAGGGCCTACTGTCAGTCTCTGTACACGTGTGGCTTATGGGTTAGATATACGCAGAAATCGTTCAGCGCCCTGCGCGTCCACTACAACAATGCGTTCAGAGCACTGATGCGGTTGCCGCGGTATTGTAGTGCATCGGGGATGTTTGCGCAGGCCCGTGTCGATGATTTTTACGGGTTGCTGAGAAGGCGAATGGCATCCCTGATGCGGCGTGTGCGCGGCAGCTCCAACAGCCTCATTGCTCTGAATGCAGATAGATTTGATAGTCCAATTATGTGGCATTGGATGACGACTCATCGGTAGTCTTTTAAATATATTAAATAAAATAAAATAATTCATCCTTGTATTCTACTAACATTTTTAAAATTTTAAGCAATTTGTGTGTATTACTAACATTTTATGGGCTTAATGCCTGCAATAAATGGATTGAATTGAATTGAAAATAAATGTTATCTCTTTTTGCTTGGGTACAAAGACATAAGTAAGAAAGAAACAGAAATGTGTTCGTAAGTTCGTCATCAAAATATGATATAAAAGTATAATGTATACTTTTAGAAAACTATTTCGTGTCCATAGACTTCTTTAGGCATTGACTAAAACGGTCGTTACTCCATCCGGAGATAGCAATAAGGAAGTGTCCTAAAAAATCTAATTAGTCCGTCAGTTAGATTACTAAAAAATAATGTACACGTATTTTTTTTGTCTGGCAAACGAAAAATGCCGATGATACAGCACTTTGAAATTTCCAGTGACGACACGCCGCCACACAAGTGACGTCATAGCACTCTTCTCCTACATTTTGATGCGACATATCTTCGTCAAATTGAAAAAATAAATACGTGTTCAATTTTATTCGATTATCTAACTGACGGACTAATTAGAATCGATTTATTTTTTCCAGGACACTTCCCTATTAGCAGCGTGATCATGTGTGTGTGTGTGTGTGTGTGTGTGTGTGTGTGTGTGTGTGTGTGTGTGTGTGTGTGTGTATGTGCTTACTAATATTTTTGTTCGTTTGTTTCTATAGCTACAGGCCTCGGTGGTGCGGCCGTTGGCGCGGCTGCCGGTGCTGGTGGAATGTATTTATACAATAAACACAAAGGTTAGACAGTTTTCATGTAGGTTAAGGAGCGTCGCGTCGGTGGAGTAGTGGCTAGGTCAGCTGCCTTCCGTCCGGGAGACGCGGGTTCGATCCCCACAACGTACCAATGTGTTTTCGAATTCTAATGTAAAATATCAAGTAATTTAAAACGTCACACTTTATTATATATTTTTTTTATGTTGATTTCTTTGTTATTTACGTTTATTCGACGCTCTTACGGTGAACGAAAACATCGTGATGAAACCTGCACATTCCTGCGAAGAAACTCAAAGGTGTGTGAAGTCGACCAACCCGCACTGGGCTAGCGTGCTCGGCTAAGGCCTAATCGCCCTAATTCAGGGTAGGCTCGAGCCCCTCTGTGGGGAGGGGGACGTAGGTATATGAGTCGTTGGAGATTCTCTAGATTACATACTCGCGCCAGGCTTGAAATAGGTACCTAGTTGGTCAAAGGTCAATAGCCCTTCGATCAGGAGGCCGTTTCACGAAGCTACAAGTTACAAATTACAAGTACGATTCGATGTACATTGCGTAGTCAATGAGATAAAACGATAAGGGCTTACATTTTAGGCGAATTGGCTACGCAATGTATTTCAAATTGTAACTTGTTCCTCCGTGAAATGGGGCCCAGCTGACACTAAAAACATCTTTGGTAACTACTTTTAACTTTTGTTTTATTTACAGAAAAAAAGGACGAGGAAAGTAAGTGCTTAACTCTTTAAAAAAATAATATTTTGTACGCCGTGTGGTGACGGCAGAGTAGAATACATTTGTCACCAACCCCTACTCTTCCCGTGGGTGTCGTAAGAGGCGACGACAAGTTCTCGAGTTGCAAAACTACATGCTGAAAGACGTGGTTGGGCCCGCACAAGAAAGACTAACGCAAGACCAGCTGTCGTGGAAGTCTTCGGGGAGACTTGCCAATTGTCAAAACGGGCTGGTTTCCGCAACTCGACGTCTAATGCGCCTATTTTGCGTGTGGGTGGGAATGCAGTGTCATTCGAGCCAACCCAACTCTTCCAGGAAACCCAGGGGAGACCTTTGTCTAGCAAAGTCTACGATAACTGAAGAATGCAGCATGAACAGGCTTCTACATGCCTACTGGATCTGGTCGTTGCAAACATCTTTGAGAAGGGCCTTTGCCCAGGTGTGAACTGTAGTCAAGTCAACATTTTTATTTTCCTTAGAATGAGCTCAGTGACATCGCACAGGTATCGCATGGTACAAAATATCATCAACATCAACGGCCCGTTACAGTCCACTGCTGGACCATGAGCCTCCCCCACTTAAGTGGAGGGTTTTCCATAATCTCCACGCTTGGCAGGCGGGTTGGAGATCGCAGATTAAAAGGTTACTGTATCAGAGAGCGCTGCTGCCCGTTCCCTGTTCAATGTGTAGTCCCTAAGTCGCCTCTTACGACACCCACGGGAAGAGTAGGGGTTTGTAATAAACTTTTGACTTATTCAGCAATAATTTATTGTACTCCTATTGATTTACTAACGTATGTAACCCAATAGACCCTCATAATAATGTTTGTTTTTGTTGTTTCCAAAGGTGAAGAAGAAGGCGATGAGGTTGATGGTAAGTAAGATAAGTAAGTAAGTGAAGTAAGTAAAAACACTAAATAAATAAATATGTGGGGACATCTTCACACTCGGCCATCTGATCCCAAACTAAGCAGAGCTTGTACTATGGGTACCAGACAGCTGACATACATTACATAAATAGATAAATACATACTTATATAGATAAACAACAACCAGACACAAGGCAAACACAAGTGCCCATCACACATATGTTTGCCCTGGGCGGGATTCGAACCCGCGACCCTGTGCGTCGGAGGCAGATACACTACCACCGGAGCCGTCAAATAAGTCAGGCAAGTACAGTGTGACAGGTCTCCATAATTTAAGGGATGGGCTCCCTCTCCCAGCGACATCTAATTGTAATAAGTTAAGCACTGTTATATTTTTTGGCAATAAAATTTTTTCTATTCTAAGATTGTTACCGGAAGTAAAACAAAAAACGGACGGCCGCGGGCCGATGCTAGCCTAAGGCCCAAGTCACACAGAGCGGGAGCGGCGCGGTCCGGGGCGGGGCCGGGAAAGCGGGAAATTGCTACGCCGCGCCATACAAATTCCCGCTTTCCCGGCCTGTTCCCGTTCTGTGTGACTGAGATCTATAAAGCGTTGCTGGTGTAGTGACTAGAATCGCTGCCTTCCGTCCGGGAAATGCGGGTTCAAACCGCACCACGTACAAAGTGTTTTCGAATTTTGAATTCATAAAATGTACCGTTTATTCGATAATACGATGAAGGATAACATCGTGAGGAAACCGGCACTCTCCTGCGAAGAAGTTCAAAGGTTGTGTGTGAGTGAAGTCGACCACTGGGCCAGCACGGCCTGATCGCCATATATCAAGAAGGTAGGCTCGAGCCCCTCGGTGGGGACGTATATGTTGGCCTCGATTCGGGATGTCATGCTCTAATTCTAATTTTAAAATCCAGCTATCTCTTTCGTTTTTATGACCAATGAAAGAGAGGTGATAAACGAATGATATTAATTTGAACGAATGATGACTTAAAATAAAGGCATAGCTGTCAGTTTAAGAGATTTTAAAGTCGCATGTTGTCAATTGTCAAAACGGGCTGGTTTCCGCAACTCGACGTCTAATGCGCCTATTTTGCGTGTGGGTGGGAATGCGGTGTCATTCGAGCCAACCCAACTCCTCCAGGAAACCCAGTAGGCCCTTTACGTTACCGGTTATCCCTGGAAGGTCCCTCGCTTGACCGAGGTGTTTAGCCCTGTAGTCCGCCACTCCCGTGCACTCCATGAGAACGTGAGCAGCCGTTTCTTCTACCTCCAAGCAGGCTCTGCAAAGGGGGCTGTCAGTAACACCTAGGACATATAGATGTTTGTTAAAAGAACCATGACCAGTTAATGCTGCAGTCACAAAAGTCGCATGTTTTAAGTGCTCTCTAAAATTGTGCAATCGACACGGCCATAAGGTTCAAATTCGATGTTTGACAGCTCTAATATTAGGATGGCCATGTCCTGTCCCTTTTCAATCTTTAAAATGTAAAAAGGACCGACTGACTTAAATTAAGGATTAGAGCGTGACATCCCGGATCGAGGCCATTGGCTGTTGATGATCTAACGTTAACGTGAACCCAACATGTAATGGTTTTGTTCTGTTGCTCAAGGTGATAAAGACGACAAGGCCGAAGACAAAGCCAACGACGAGTTCGGTAAGTAAGATGCCATCAAAAACATAACTTGTAAAAAAAACAAAACCAAGTCTCGCACGCAACGGTACTTCTACCGTAAAAAGTTCAGAGATCCGTAATACCAGTCCCTACTTAAGGGTCCTTCTGTCTTAAGTTATTACGTAATTAGCTAACCTAACAATATCTTGTAGTGACCATATCAATATTCAAAATCTTTTGTGTTTTAAATAAATAGATTGACTTGGCAATCGCACTAAATAATCTAATTTAATCAAATCAAAATTCAGGCTTCTAGTTTTATCCACAACGAAGTTATAGGGGGTAAAAAATGGGCTGAACTGCTTCGAGAAAAGCTCGACTTGGCGGGGGCACTGCCGTGCCCCCAGATAAAGTGACTGATTTAGTTTGTTCATTCAATCATTTTCATTTAAATATTGTGTCACCATAATATGATTGTGAACATTGTTAGTTTATAATCTGTCTTATTATAAATTGACGAAAAAGTGTGAACTATAAAACCATTCACAAATTAAGGCGGGGTTATGTGGAAATACCGCCCATAGCGCTACTTTGACGATCACAAATACTAGCACTTCTACTGATGCTATAATGTAAAAAAAATATGCTAACAGAATATATTCTTAATTAAATTTTAAATCGAGTAGAATTTTAAAATACATTATTATTAGCGTCAGAAGTAGGAGATATTTAAAACAAAAAGCGGAGAGGAGATGCGGGCAGAAGGCAGCGGGGCGGGGAGTGGGAGCGCGGGCGCCGTTGCGAGGCCTCGCACGCCGCTCGCCGCGCACATCTCGCTTCTCGCCGCCCGGCTACACACATCTTCGCTCGGCCGCGCCCCGCTTGCTATAGAAAAATTAGACATCTCCTCTCCGCTCCGCTTGATCCATTTCCACTGAAGCTAAGCAGAGAGGAGATGTGGAAATAACGAAATCTGATTGGTAATTCAAACACATCTCCTCTCCTCTCCGCTTTGGTGGAAACTGAGCCTTACTGGGTTCAGTAATAAGGATAGGGAGTTGTCTTGATTTATATTATAATAATTTAGAAATAAGAAGCACAAGTTTTTAAAAAAAAACAGCAAAACTTTCTTTTTACGTCCTTGATCTAGCGATAACCATAGTTTTTTTCCGTTCATTTAGCTTACCTATTATTGACTTAGATTTTAAATCACATTTTTCATAAACGCTGCCGTTTTCTGTAAGCAAAAGAGTTTAATAAAAACGAGTTTTTCGCACGAATAATAACCTAGTAGTAATTAAGTAATTAATTGGTTCTTGTTGTTGGTTAAGGTGACAAAGCCGACGAAAACAATCCCGACGATCTCGACAAACCCGCCGGGGGCGAGGATGACGAGGATAAGGGTAAATTGATAACGTTAAAGTTTATTGCAAACAACATTGATATACTAGGTAAAAAGGTGTAGATAAGTCATACGCGCTCAAAAAGCGGCACACCAAAAGTTGGCTAATTAGCCAACCTGAACTTAGTCACGCGTCGCTTTGTCTCTTTTTCGCACTTATGCTTAGACTTGCCGTCCTTGTCTAAGTTTTGTGCCATGTTAAAACACCGTTTACCTTGTAAGTGACCTATCTACGCCATTTTACTTATAATATCATTGGCAAACAAGTAACGTCATTACATTTTTTTGGGTGAGTTCACTCTAGAGATGGGCAAACCACCGGGTTTAAACCTACCGCTGGGTTTTTACCCGATAAACACCCATTTATTCCCACCCACTGGGTGAAAATTCGGGTGTTTATTATTTTTATAACAAAATTTATATAGGTATCCATATATCATTAGATTTTGCGTATGCACATTATATGTGACATTTTTTCACTTATTTGCCAGTAAATGCAGGGGCTTAGAACATCTATTTTAGCAAGATACCAACAAAGCAATGGATAAAACGGCGTAAAGCACAAAATCTGCAAAAAATATTGTTTTTAAGGGCATTCTCGGTATTTGAACAAGAAACATAAAAAAAAGATGACTGAACGCGAAAGTAGCGAACGCAGCGAACCCGAAGCAGCTCTGCTACCAGCACCCTCGGTGAAGAGGATGCAAATGTGAAAAGTGCGACCACGAGTAGGTAGTATTCGAACCGTAGTCACACTCGTCACTCCGCGTTTCTGCAACCGCGTTACGAGGCGCAGTATCGTCGAAAGTTAACAATATAACTTAAACTTAAGAAAAACGCAAAGAACTCTTATAAAATACGTGCTAATTAGCTTAATAATCTGTTCCCAGGGTAATCCGATGCCCAAATAGGCCCGCAACTATCGGTACAAACTTATTTAACAAAGTAGGGCAAAAAAAAGGTTATCAAGAAAAAGAAACGGAAATTCCCGGAATACGGGAAACACGGGAAACGGTTAAATAGATTCAAGGTAGTACAAATAACCGCCCAGACGCAAAATAAAACAAAAAATATTTCTGGGTAAAGCCCAGAAGTACCACTAGTGCTTCCGAAGTTATGCACATCAAAGTCAGAAAAATATTCTCCAAAATTTTTAATATTCCTAATTGTTACGAAACGTACAAGAATAGATTTATAATGAGACGTCTACCTACTCGACCCCTCGGAGGGGTCGAAACAATAAGTAGAAAACAAAATGGAATTTAACCTAAGTCTCAAGCAAATTTTATCTCAATACTTAGTTTGAAGTAAACAATGACATCCGATCCGATCCCGACTGATCAGAAAATATCGTGGATTTAAAAGGAATAAAACTTGTTCTATAGTAATGATTTTCAATCTGGACGTGATAAACGGAAGTTGTAGGTAATTTGACAATACTCGACGCAACAAATGGTGAGATTTACACCGCGTGGAAAATAACCCGATTATACCAACCAATTATCAGTTCTGTGCCGTAAATCGAAAATTCAAACAAACAATCAATATTTAGAAGGGGTTCAAAATTAATCAATGGGTAACTAACCTTTACAGGCAGCCGGCTTCGCGTTAGGAATCCGTACGGCAAGAATTTAAATTCAGTATGTGTACCTAATAGCTAAAGTGATTTGTATTAATGTTACTGTACATATTATCATGAAATATACTAAATATATTAATAAAAAGGTGTGTAAGTACTTGCTTGCAGGAACCAATCCACCAGTGGTGGCCGCGTACTTCACTCAAATCAGTTTTGGAGTCTTCGATTGCACAAAACGAACAGGAACTAACTTTAAAAGGGTTATTTCAAATTAGACGTCTCAATAATGAAAACTGCAAAGGTCTAAAGGGCGTGGCTAGCACAGCAAAAAACCCGACTATCTTTTCAACGATCAGAAAACAAGAAAGTGCGCGCCGCTACCGGCCTCAGTCGGCAAGACGCGCGCCGAATACGTAGAATAGTATAGGTAAAGGCGAGCGCCTCGCTCGCGCCAAATTCAAAGCTAGCCTACTGTAGGTGGATTTGAGAAATATTATTTAAAATCGAACAATGGCGATAAAATTATTATTCGTAAGTCATGAACCACGGTTTAGGGTACTATGTTTAGAAACGAGAGAAACAACAGTACCAATTATGTTTAAAATATCAATATCCGAGATGGCAGCAAACTCAACACAGTGTTATAACATGTCCTAGGCCAATCGTAATATCAGGCAGCTTCCATCATTTAGTATACTGTCACCGTGACTTTTGTCGCCCGTGCGCGCTAGCTCCTTTGTACTTGCCACGTTCGCATGCAGTGTAGGTATGAGTGAGTGTAGTGCTAGCTAACTGTAATTACAACTTCTTTTGATCATCCCGTTAGAACTTGAGCATTAAAAGATGGCGACATTTTACAGATTTCTACTGTTTTATTTTAAAAATGTTTATTCGGTTGAACTTATTTGAGTCGATGTGAGTCAAGCGGCTGGAGCGCTGATATACATCAATATCTTTTACGCGTGTAGGTTTTCTTAAACTTAGTAAAATGCTTTACGCTAGAATATACAAATACAAACAAACTCTAAACAAAGTTTCATAGAAATTGTCTCATAAACAAAACAATTGGCTGCTACCTTGGGCTTTCCACATTATTGAAGTTGCGCATATTGCAAATAAACAGGGTATTTTCATCAAGATATACAATAAAGTTTTTATTTTTATTTTATAAAAAAATATTATAATAAACACCCACAAAAATGGGTTGTTATGGGTAAAAACCGGGTTAAAACCCAAATCACCGGGTTTTTACCTGGTCAGGTGGTTTGGGTTTTAACCCACCGCCCATCTCTAGTTCACTCACTAACACTAGTGATCCGCTGTGTCAAAGAATATTCGGCGCTATATGCGCCGAATATTAATTTTAGGTCAATGCGACTATTTTTTTTTACCGCTACGGTTAAGAGGGCGCCGAGCAAATAAAGCGAAAACACTAGTCACCGTTTAGTCGGTCTAATGAATAATACTTCAATAATAAATATAAAAAATATATATTTGGTATAACAGAGAATGTATTTACACTTAAACGAAAGCTAAAATGAAAAATAATTAACAGTTTGTGAAGGAAAACTATCTAAAGTTGGCAGAAAATCGAAAAAAGGTGGGTTGGCTTTTTAGTAATTCCGATTAATTGAACTGCAGAATTCTACTTAAACCTCAATATTAAGACAATTAAAAACTACAGACAATTCATCCGGCTCACATTCTAGAAATTATGCCTGGTTATTTAATAATTTTTTTTTTTTAAATGCATCTCGAAACCGCCATACATTTTTACTATGGCCGCGCGGCGTTTAAATATCATTCAATAAATACGCGACAAATCAGTGCCCTTCAGGTAGCAACCGCCCCCGCCGGCGGGGACGCGGAACTAATAGTAGAATTAATTCAGTAAGACCCGGTAGGGGTCATTCTTCTCCGACGCGCTTCTCGCCCTGGCGTCGTTCTGCGCCGCGGTCCGAGCCGTCTGAGGGCGCCCCCAGATACGTTGTCATAGATTTCTAAGGGGTACGAGCCTTCTGCTCCCCCGCAAGTCCGCGCCCACTATATTACCACTCTGGTATAAATAGTGATAAGGTCCGTCAAATAATAATAATAATAATAATTGAGAAATCAGTCGTCCACGAAAGCTCAGAGCAGGGTCACGTTTCGTTTCGATCCCGATCCATTGTGTGTCTGCATACTACGGTTGCATTGCATGCCAAAACACGTAAGTGTATTTTTTGTTTTAATGAGTATTACCTGTTATTAAATTTTTGTATTAGTTCTTACGTTAATTCTCAATGGAGACAAAATAAATTAACACAATAATGGTTGTTTTTGCACATCAACATGTGCCAAATAAATAAATAAAAATAAATAATTAACAATTTTAATCATATAAAAAACCCTATGTTAAAAAAGAAAATGATGTCAACAGTTTCGGGAACGAGCTAACATTTTTTTTTTTCGAAATATGTTTTAAAGTGCTATCAGTTTATAAGGTAACAAACAACTCAAGATTTTCAATAACTTGGTTAGTCACTTTCGTCAGCCGGGTGGCGACAACTTGTAGATGGGTGCGTGCGGTCACGCAGGGATACCTAACTAGCGCTCTCGGCGCAGTCTTACGAATCCAAGAAAATTTAGTTATTGCTGGACGAGGGCACGTTTAGAGTCTGAGGCGCAGGCGAGGACTTTTATTGTGTACGAGTCCAGCAAGAGCTATTGCGGCCGAGGCTTGTATAGTGTTTTTCTCTGAAATATGCGAGGAAATTACAAAATACTAAAAATATTGTGGTACCTTGAATTTAGATGTCTACTTGTATCGCACTAAACTTATAAGTTCTAATCTATATCACTTTCTACTTTGATTTCTTGAACCATTCATTGTTATAATATTTACCCAATTCAATGATTAGATTAGACTCCATCATGAAAAATAAGTAACAAAATAAATACAAAAATGAAAGCGGCGAAAGTTACAAACAAACCGCCATATTGTACTTTTCTTTTTTTTTTGTTTTGTGCCAGTGTCATACAGAACATACAGCCAACTCAAATTACTACGAGTCGTGTACGATTCATATAAAATTTGAATTTAGAACATTAAAACTTAAGCCGTGTCTCCTGCGAATGTTTTGGTCTACACACAACACAAATCAGTCTACACATACACAAAAACAAATGTTTCAAACGACGTCTCCTGCTCAGAAATGACTCGTACGTTTTTTTGCTTTTCTGATCGCTGAGCGCTGAAAGTCTGATTCGGAATGCATGCGCGCGCACATAGAGAGACTCCGAAGAGGAGAAGGAAATCTTTGCAATCAAGATTTCTGAACGAATGTTTTCCATGGCAAATGCAAAACATTTCATAGACAATTTGTGTAGAGGAACCATAGACAAACATGCATTTTTTTTGTTTTGTGTAGATGTTTTCTGTGTATTGTGTAGACCAAAACATGGCAGGAGACACGCCACGCCTTTATGAAGAGTATGCTATAAAAGACTCAAAAACATTGAAATTTCTGAACGAAAGTTACTTTGCCGGCCTAGGCCGTTTGAGGGAACATTGCCGGCCGCTGTTTCGTATGGGGCAATGTTTCGTCCAAGAATGAGTCACTTTGCGTACTGTTTTTTTACAGTAACGATCACATTTTCGAAGTTTTTTAATGAGCTCACCGATATTTTCTTGGATTCGTAAAAACTGGAAAAATTTAAGCCATTCTATATTGAATTATATGCAAACTTTTTAAACATAGTACTGTATGTATACTTCATATAATAGGGTCTGTAGCGTTTAAAAAAAAAAGCTAGCTAACCTGTGGTCGACGACCACAGGCGAAACGTGAAATTTAGGAGAACAGAGAAAGAGTTAGTTAAATTTGTCCGAACGGTATAATATCAATTTAAAAAGGCCTAGAAATTGCCAAGCATGAGCCGAGAGTCGAGTCCTGAGGGGACTCCGGCGATATCGTGTCGCTGAACTAGTGTTGTGTTGTGGTGTATCGATGCAGGAAGGTGTACCAAAACCGCGGAGTACCCCGAGAGAGTATAGCCAAATGGGAACCAAAAAAGGGAGGGCCAGAGAAACCTAAAGGGCCTTTTTAGAATTTAGAAAAAGAATTTAAATTTGGCAAAATCCGCATACAAAATTGATACAAAAAACAGATACAAAAAAAGGCTAAAAAATGATGGGCAGTCCCAGGGGGGACGCCGGAGCGCGGGTCTGCGGCACTCAGCTGGCACGGGCGCGGGCGCGCACAACGCAGGGGTCCAGGCACGTCCAACGCCCGGTGGCCTCAGGGGTCCGGAACCACGGCGAGTGAACGAGAAAGACACGGAGGGACCCTCGTGTGGGTGCCGCAGAGGCCGGAAATACACTGTAAAGATGTACAAGGAAATAACCGCCATCCGACCAAGTCAGGGAAAGAAAAAAGTACGTCGATAAAAACCAGGAGGAAGACAGCACAAGACTTACCCGGCCAACGTAAAAGTAGGTTAAAGTAGGAGCCTGTCCCAAAAAATTATCGCATTAGCAAGAGACGATAATAACACTGTGTCCCAAGGTTTTATATCATTTCCAGATATTTATTTCGTAAAATCCAACCACGTTCAGGGGATCAAACGTTTCCATTTCCTGACAGACGACAACTGAGAAAACAATAAACAATTTAGAAAAAGGTCAAACCAACAAAATTTTAAATTTGAAAATGTGACATAAAAACCGGCCAAAAGAAAAAAGACCCATACCAAAAAGGTTATTAAAAAACCTGCAGTAATGCTGCAGACATCCCTTCACCAGAAAAAAATCCTCCAACTCGAAAAAGGAAAAAAAATCTTCGAGATGGCAACCCTAGAAGGAAGTTGACCACCCTAGAACAATTGTCAATTAGAGAAGAATTGTCCAAAGTCAACTATGAAAGGAAAAAAATATCGATAAAAATTTATCGACACTCTACCCCATCACTATAAACCAACGAACACGTCATGTTCCCAGCACGGACGGCACATAACGGCTCATACGACTCACTGGCCCCAGGATAAGAAACCACCGGTGTCCCAACAGAAGCCAAGTCAATCCACCAGGGAAAAAAAGGAGGACGGAAATGGCTTGGAGAAAGAAAAAGGAAAGTTGTCAACCACAACAGAAAAAGGTGGAGACAACCGAAGGAAACACCGATGAAGTGGTATCCCTGAGCCAGGAGGAAAATGTATGATACGTAAAGGATAGAAAGGGAAATTTGGAAATTAGGATATGTCGGAATATCGGAATGTTGGAATGTCACTAAGTTTTAAAACATAAACGCGCCTACAAACGATATTATTTACACACCTAAATGCTAAAACTAAAAACTATACAAAATATATACAAGTAGTTTTTAAACTACTGGTAAAAAGTTTACAAGTCGAAACTGTCAGTTACGCCCGTAATCGGCGGCAAGAGAAGAAAAACTTCAAATCGACCGTGCGCGGAAACTGACAGACGACTTGTAAACAAAGAGCTATCAAACGAGGGCCGACGCTCGCCCACGTCATCGTGTTCATCCCGAAACACGTCAGACGCCGACGAACATCGGAAACACTCGGATCGGCTCGGAAAAAGGGCTCGACGGCGCAGTTGGTAGGCAACCAACGCCGTCAAAGACCGGGTCGGGGTTCGAACTCGACCCTGTCAAAAAATTAAAAAAGATCCGACGATGGCCATAATAGGCGGACTGCGCAAAGCAGCGGTCACCGTCCTGCCGCGACAAAAAAAGCGCGCTTCGGGACAAAAATTTTGCCCCGGCTCAATCCCAGCGGAATGACGCAACATGGGCCAGGTCTGAGGCCTATGGCAGCTCGATAACCTGACCACATGTTGGTTGCGTCAATTCCGAATAACCTAAATATCTACAAACTAACACTAAGATATAACCTATACCTAACCTATACCTACAAACTAACACTAAGATAGATCAATCTGGCCAGACATACACACACACACCAAAACCACAAAAAGGCGTATGAAGTATTAAACTTAGTGACATTCAAAAGAAAAAAGGATGCCAAAACGTGAATCTAAGCCAAATGATGAGAAGAAAAGTTGGTACACGTTTGCCTGAAGGCTTTTAGAATTTAGAAAAATAATGCTCCAGGGGAACAGGGAAAAGAGGGTCTATTTCAAAATTTATGAACCCTCGTGCGGGGAAACTGGATAAACACGAAAAGATATTCGGGGACTATTTCAACGACCGCGTCTTAGTATGGACAAATTGAAGGCACCAAAGATACGTCACACGATTACCGCAACTGTCGACCAACCCACGGCATACAGTCTTGGCTACTCGTGGACAGCACCCAGTGTACACTTCTTTGCATACAAGAGGCTCGTAAATAGCCCCACGAGTTTTGCAGGCGGGTAAAAAAACTAGACAAGGAAAAACGAGTATAAAGGGGAAAAAAATTAGGGGAAGACCGGAATATAAACGAAATTTACAGATAAATTTATGTTACGGGCGCCATTTGTGGCGTTAAAAAAAAAAAGCTAGCTAACCTGTGGTCGACGACCACAGGCGAAACGTGAAATTTAGGAGAACAGAGAAAGAGTTAGTTAAATTTGTCCGAACGGTATAATATCAATTTAAAAAGG
>CATNWD010000107.1:0-84630 GCA_951230895.1 Carpatolechia fugitivella | reverse complement strand
ATGTGATATGCTAAGATAAAAGAGGTTCTCAAAATAATCGCAATTATTGGTGTTACGTATTACTCATTTTGATTCTACACTAGCTTACCGCCCGCGGCTACGCTCGCGTTATGTAAGATTTTCCCATGGGAATAAGACTTTTTTCCATATCCTATGTGTTAATCCAGGGTACCAACTATCTCCATTCCAAATTTCATTCAAATCCGTTCAGTGGTTAAGGCATGAAAGCGGAACAAACATCTAAACATCCAAATATATTATAAATTTTATAATATTAGTGTTACGCACGCTTTTATTAAGTAAACATGTTAATTATGTAATAACCCGTGCAGTCATACCTATTTGGAATTGTTTACTTTCATCTTCTTAGTTTTTCATCTTAATTATTACATATCTTTTGTTTTTAAGTGTAAAAAAGACAATATTATTATTTCAAAGTGAAATATCCATTTTCATTGAGGTATTAATTTATAATTATAATCTGTGCAAAATCTCCCAACCTTCCCTAAACAGGCAACACTTGCGACAACGGGCCGCATTTAGAGAATGAATTTGTGAGAATATTCGAGAAACGAAAAGACAGCAGTTAAATAAAATTGTTCTTTAAATGGGTGATTAAATGAATTAGGTACAGGTTTTAAAAGTAGCTTATTAACGTCTATATACATCCATACATCCAACCAAACAACCATACATCCAAACATACATGCATATTATTAGTAAATAGTAAATTAGTAATATGTACTTACATCAAAATGATCTTCACATAAATGTCTTGTATTGTAGCCTAAGCAGAGGGTGGAGTTTTATCAACTTTGTTTACGACGGAATACCATTTTTTACGAAGTTTTGGAAGAAAGAAAGAATTGTCCTTATTCCTTTATTATTTCTTGTACTTATTAAAATTATTTCTTGTTTTAATAATGTGTTTGTAATCTGACCCACGCGCTAATTTTTCCAAGTTCATCACTGTACACGATATAGGTACTTTGATCTAAGACTTTGAGTGAGAGGACGTATTTATTTTTAAAAATTAAATTTCAGTACGGCCCTGTATAAGTATGTTTTTAACACGTTTTGCCCTCTAGTGGTGTATAGTGTAACATTTTTTTTTTTTTTGCTTACAAATGGTAACAATTTGGTCTTACTTCATAAATACAGTCTCTCATTTGGTACCTCGTAAGGTGTTGCAAATTCCCCTTTGTGAATGTAAAATAAAAAAAACAATTTGTACAAAAAATAAAAAATAAAACGACATAAAATGTTAGTAATATACTTAAGATTAGGTGTTAGTTTTTATAAATGATGTAGTACCTATTATGGAGATTCAATAATTAGCATTTTATTCTGTATATGATTAGATTTAATGGATTATTCTATTATTATAAATTAGTTTTAATAAAGTAGTATTAAGAAGTTTTATTGATGAAGTCGTCTATTTTATAATAACATTGATTGAGCAGGTATTTTTTTAATTCACTATTGAAGGATTCATATTTTTCTATTGATTTTATAGTTTCCGGTATTGCATTGTAGATTTTTACGGCTGAGTAGTATGGTCCCTTACGAAATAATTCCATGGTGGAATTTGGCGGTTTTAGATTGTAAATATATTTTTGTCTCAAGTTTCGTTTTGGTTGCGCATCTCTTTCTAGGGTAAATAAGTACATATTGCGCCGTACGAACAGAGCAGTTTCCAATATGTAAAGGGACGGTAGGGTAAGAATTTTTTGTTGTATAAAATGTGGCCGGCAGCTATCTCTTTGTTTGATGTTGATAAGAGCGCGAATGCATTTTTTCTGGGCGACAAACAGGTCTTGAGCGTCTGTACTGTTTCCCCATAAACCAGTTCCGTATCTGAGCCACGCCTCTGCGTACGCGTAATATGCCATTAGGGCAGTTTTATAATTAGTTTTTATTTTTAGTATGTGTAGTGCGTAAACAAACCGTGAAATTTTTGATTTTATGTTCGAGATGTGTTGTTTCCAGTTCAAGTTTGAATCAATAGTCAGTCCTAATAAGGTATGTTCTTTAACTTCCTCGATTTTTTGCCCAGCGATATTTATATCGAAGTTAAGCGGCAATCTTTGGTATGGGTGGAATTGTATCAGTTTTGTCTTGTTTAGATTTAGTTCTAAATTCCGTTCTGTAAGCCATTTAATTATTGTTTTAAGAGTATCTTTTATTTTCCGCGTATTTTAAGTTCCGCGAACTTAAATATTAGCGAAATATCGTCTGCAAACAAAATGCATTCGACATCTAGTATTTTTGGCAAGTTGTTTAGTTGTTTAGTTGTTTGTTGCAGTATAGAACCAGTTACCTCTCTAGCGTTTGAAGACACAGTTTGTACATCGTTGGCATTTTTGCTATAGTATTCTACTTGAAAGTATTGTTTCCGATTATGTAGATAAGATTTCATCCATTCATAAGTCTTAGTGATGCCGCGAATACCTAACCTATATAAGTCCGATAATAGTATTTGGTGCGAAACACGATCGTAAGCTTTACTTAAGTCGAGTAAAAGTCCTATAACGTTGTATTTTTTGTTGATATGATTTAAAGCTGTCTGAATGTACGTGTATACTGCTAAAGTAGTTGACCGCTTTTTTCGGAAACCAAATTGATTTTCGTCGAACACTTTATATTTTTCAAAAAAAATTACTAGTCGGTTATACATTGCTTTTTCAAACACTTTAGAGATAGACGGCAAAAGTGATATTGGACGGTAATTATTTGGATCAACTTCGTTTCCTTTATAAAAAATAGGTTTTATAATTGCAGTCTTCAATAAATCTGGAAATCGTCCCTCTTCGAACGATTGGTTAATTAATATTGTAAGCGGAGGGGCTAGTTTTGCGGCACAGGTTTTTAATAGGGAAGTAGGTATTTCGTCCGTTCCAAAACTTTCCTTATTTTTTAAACCTCGAATAATATTATAGATTTCTTTCTCGGTGACTGGTCGTAGGTACATGGTATGTTCTATAAATGGCGCGGAGGCGGCGGCGGCGGCCTGCTGAGACAGCGGCGGAGGAGCCCGGGGGGTAGGCTGTTGTGTTGAACAGGTGTGGTTGGATGTATTGTTTACATTAATAAAGAAATCGTTGAAGGTATTCGCAACAGTGTTAGGGTTATCCGTCACGTTGTTTTGGCTATTTAATAGTTTTAAATTTTTTATATTTTTATTTGGATTTTTGTTCGTAACTTCATTAACAATTTTCCAAGCGGTTTGTGTTTTATTTTCAGATTTACTTAGTTCTTGTGAGAAGTTAATCTTTTTTGATATGCTCACGCTTTTTCTTAATATTTTTTCAAATGACTTGTAATGTCTTTTGAGAATGTTATTTTTATTTTTTGGCATTTCATTTAGCAATTTCCGTAACATTCTTTTATGAGAACTTGATTTTTTTAGACCTCTAGTCAACCACGTTTTACTTTTACGCGGCTTAATTTGATTACTTTTTTAGGTATTGATTTATTTAAGATATTTAATAACACGTTATTGAACGCTTCATAGTTTTTATTTACATCAGTTTTGTGTATTAATATTTCATTCCAATTAATTTTTCCTAATGCTTGATCGAATTTTAATAAGTTTTGTTTATTGTATATTCGCGTTTCTTTGGTCCATATTTTGTGCATTGATTTATTTGTATTTATGTTAAATTTGTAGATTACAGAGCTGTGATCCGAGAAGCCATTGTGTTCTACCGTCGCCATACAATTTGTATTATTAGTAAATAATAAATCGATACATGTAGATGAGTGAGCCGTTATGCGAGTTGGTTCCCATATGACGTTTTTAAGGTTGCATGTTAGGAACAAGTCTGTTAATTTTTTTACATTTTTTGAGTTTTTCTTAAGGAAATCTATGTTAAAATCACCTCCTACGATAATATGTTTGTTAGATTTATTCTTTATTTTTTCAATTAAATTCTCTATTAGTTCATAAAAACGCTCAATATCACGATCCGGTCTATAAATGCATACAATAATTAGATTAAAATTTACAATTTCGACAACAACATTCGGCAAAGAACTCTTTTGACAATTCAGTAATATCTTGACGTTCGATATAATCCAGTTCGTTGCGCACTAATATCGCTAAACCACCATTTTTTCTTTCGCGCCGGTATAAAGCACTTGCGAACTTGTATCCTTGCAATTTGATATGTCCTTTGTTTTTAACCGGGATCCATGTTTCTGATAGGCATAAAATATCGTGCTTGCTGTCTTCTAGATAACTCTCCAACAGATCTACTTTTTTACTAAAACTTTGGCAATTTTGAAACATAAAGCTACAAGTGTTGGCGAAAGGAGTCTGAATTTAGGTTTCTGGTGTTGGTTGTGTGTTGCCGGCGATGCTGCGGATTATCTGTGGAGTTGTGTGTGTTTCCTTTATGAGTTTCGTTTAGTTCGTATAATTTCCCTTCTATGAATAATTTATTATCCCTTATTACTGCTCGTTTTCCGTTTTTTCTTTCTTCTTTTAATATTTCTTGTAATTTTCTTCTTTCTCTTAGATTTTCTTCGCTTAATTTTTCAGATAATGCTAATCCTGAGTATTTAAAATATTGTTTATTCTCTAGCAAATGGTTCGTCATTCTTTTACTAATTATTTCTACTTGTAAAGGTCTCTTTTTCCCTCTCTTGCCCAATCTAGCGATACTTTCTATGTAGCCGGTCAGGTCTACATTCAGAATTTCCTGGAAAATATTTATTATTCTGTCGTGTAATTCGTATTCCGATTCGTACTGGTATTCATCAAGTCCGTAGATAATTATGTTTTTGAATATGTCACATTCGCATATATTTCAGTGTGGCTGTGATGAGTTGATCGTTGAATTATGATTATTTACTATTTTATTTTGTATTTCTGTAATCTGTAGGCCTAGTTTCAATCTTTCTGCATCCAATTTATCTATTCTGCTTTGCAATTTTTCAGTCTCAAATTTGTTTTCATTTTGTTTCTGTGTTAATTTGTCGTTTTGGCTTTTTAGTTGCTGATTTATACTGCGTATGGCATGGCCGTTTCAATTTTATTTTCTAAAGTTGATTTTAGACTCTCCATTTCTGTAAGGATATATTTAGCGTTAGATTGTAATTTTTCATCCAGCAATTTGCTAATCGATTCGAGGCTAATTTCTTTTGATATTTTTGTGTTGTCGGTAGGTTGATTTTCGTTCGTTTGTTCTGTTATAATTGTGTCTCCAATAAAGCTTATATTCTCGTATAATAAATCATCGACATATTACTGGCTTTATTAATACTTGGTTGTGTTAAATCTATAAGGCTTCGTGTAGGTGTGTCGTCATTTCTCTTCCGGCGGGTAACTCTAGCACAATCCGGGCAAGATAAATTTAATTCGAGTTCACGGATATTTTTATCAAATTGTTCTTTTGATATACCTAGGCATGCATAGTGATATTCAGCTTTACATTTGCTGCACGCTGTTAGTTCCCTGATCTGAATTTGTTTCTTACATGCTGTGCAGTTCCTCATTTTAATTTGGAGCTTAAGCGGTTAACAATAGGGTCCACTTAGCTTTGCGTTGAGATGTTAGCTGTAGGTGCTTCGCTCGAATGATGATTCACGCGCGCCGATCAGCTGAGCTGTTTTACCGTCCAACGGTTTCACTTGTTTCTTCGTTTATTAATTACTTGCTGTTTTCGAATTGATTTTTGGTTATTATTTTATGAGCATGTAGTATAACACTGTTTCCTTGGAATTACACAAGAATTGACACTTAGATTTCCGTTTAAATAATATTTCTTGATTTTAAATATCAGAGCGTTACAAAAGTGCTTGTCACTGTCGCGCGGGGCGCGGGGGGAGTCACTATCCGCAATATGAACGTGACTGTTAATTCTGGTTTTCGCCACTAGGTAGCAAGAGATAAAAAGGGGGAGTCACCCTCCCCGACAGACCCTCTCAGACTTTGACCCCGCGCGATGTCATACTCAATCTGTATGAAAATGTTTATAGCGCCTAGTTCTCTTCCTACTTGGTCCGTGGATAACGCCCACTGAGGTAGGTAACTAATAAATATTCTTTTTTCTTAAATAAAATAAGCACGGTCATTGCCGCCCACGGACATTCACAGTAACAGGGGAATTGCCAATGCATTGGCGGCGTCTTGAAACTAATCTAGATTACATGTTCAAGTATGTTTTATGTGATATAGGCCTCGATTCGGGATGTCACGCTCTAATCCTTAATTTTAGTTAGTCTGTCCTTTTTAGCAACATGCATCGCGATACCGTTATTGTATTGTAATAAATAAAAAAATAAAAAATACAAACAGTATAGCCTCTCTGGCCGAGCGGTCTAGTGTTTGACTCTTTTCACGGAGGTTCTGAGTTCGAATCCCGGTGGAGACTGTTCTTGTGAGATTTTCTCTAGTTTTGTTAAGACATTGCTGCCTGAATCACTTAAATATTGCCCGAAAAATAGATGATTCCGTGCTTCGGAAGGCACGTTAAACCATGTGTCTTGGCTAGATTGGCTACTATCTTCAGAAGAAGTAGTTTCTCTTACACAATGTAAATTAGGATTCCACAAATAATAGTAGATTTTACAACAAGTGTACAAAACGAAGGCGAGGGCTGATAGTAATGTCGAGGATAAAATGGTTTTGTGGGCGAGTTATAAACTTTGCTTTTCACTTCGATTGCGAGGAAATAAAACAGTAGTTTTACGTAAAAAAGCACGAAAAAACAACAGATGTTTCCCGCCGCTTTATTTTTTTTAATCTTACGACATTGATATTAGGCTTGGGCTGCAGACCTATACAGCCTACTATTAAATTAATTTTGTAATAAGAAACTTACGATAACATCGAAAAATGGTTTCAGCAAACCCCGATTATTTTTTAAAGACCTATCCAACGATACCTCACACTACAAGATAATCGTAAATAATCCAAAAAGTTTGCAAACGTGCTGCAGTACCCACTAAAAAGAATAGAATAAAAACTATTTAAAAAAAATCAAAAACCTCCTTCAAAAGTAAAACACATTTGTTTGCACTAAAAAGTAACAAATAATATTAATAACTATTTATGTATGCAAAATTGACATTAATAAAAATGGTCAATAGAATACAATTCAATCACTTTTACTTTTTAATATTTACGTAAAATAAACAACACTTTTTGTAGTCGGTGCCAGCCAAGAAAAAACCTAAACGTAGTAGCATTGTAGAGCGTTTTTTACAAAGATATATTATACCTAAAAAAGCTATGCTATTATAATACAATCCTATTTAATATTTGCAATTTAATTTATTAACTCTTTTTATATTGGTTGGTCCAGCCAAAGCTAAGAAGAAACTAAACAAAATAACGTTGAAGCATGGTTGCATGCAACCCTCCAGCTTCTACATAAATATATGAACGACAAAATGTTATTTAAATATAAAAATCAGCGCTCTTTATAGTTAATGTCATTCAAATCAGAAACAAACTAAAAAAAAAACTTTGTAGCGCTTTACACAAAATTATTAACAAGGTCATGAAATTATTGTACATAAAAACATGAACGAAATTATATAACAAGTACCTAAGAAATAACTCAACCGAACCTAACAAAATATTTTACACAAACTTAAATCATCAAAGCTAATTTCAAAGAATATGCACACAAAAAGAAATGAATTTCGAAAACAACCGTCGACGACGCCTGCCCTGACCCGTTCGGGCGGGAACAACGTCGAGAACGTGCGCCTGTTTTTGTTTTTTTTTTTTAAGTTTATTTACTATAGAGCGGTTTATAAAAATTAAGATGAAGAAAGTTTATAAATAATAGAACAAACTGTGAATGCCTTCGTGGCTGGCACCGACTACAAAAAGTGTTGTTTATTTTACGCAAATATTAAAAAGTAAAAGTAATTGAATTGTATTCTATTGACCATTTTTATTAATGTCAATCTTGCATACATAAATAGTTATTAATATTATTTGTTACTTTTTAGTGCAAACAAATGTGTTTTACTTTTGAAGGAGGTTTTTGATTTTTTTAATTTAATTCAAATTAAAATTAAAATTCTGTATTGCATACCATATGTAATTTTAGGGTGGTAAATAATAATTATACTCGTAAAGTGCTTAAAAACATGGACCCTGTCGGACATAACAACATAAGGAGACAAAAAAAGTAAAAAAACTTTAAGCTAACTTAATTGTTATATTATAATCCGTGCTCTTTAGTATAGAGTATCCGGACACTTATTTTTTATAGTTCACAGTCGAATTAATGTATATAACTTTTTCAATTAGGCAGTTTTTTTAAATTTGTCTCATACTATATTATATTTTCTTCATCACGCAGTATTTTTGGGAGCTTATTATAAATGTTTGCTGCCATAGAATATGGTCCTGAATGGACCATTTTCATTGTAGAATTTAGTAAAGCCAATCTACTTTGTGGTTTTATATTTGATGGGCGTGTGTATATTGCAGCTTCTTTTTGTGTTGATGGAAGTTGTAGCTTTGCATTACATTTAACAGGTTTGTCGCTGGCGTAGAGTTTACCAACATACGTAATATCTACATTGAAGTCCCCCCCTGTGACTATATTATATTTCTTTTTATATCTTTTTTGTAAATGTTGCATAAGTTTCGACAGTGAATCATAAAAAATATTAGGCAATCTTGTATGATCTGGCCAATAGATTTGTATCTGAAACTTTAAACGAGCAATTCTTGTATATATCTATCTATATATTAAGAATCTTGGAAACGGCTGCAACGATTTCGATGAAATTTTGTATATAGGAGGTCTCGGGGGTGAAAAATCGATTTAGCTAGGTTTCATTCTTAGTGAAATGGGGTTTCCCCGTGTTTTCAGGCATTAAAAAATAGTTACGCAATATCGTTAGATAGGTAATTTCACCATCTTCGATAACATAACATTAGCTCAGTCGGGAGACCGCGTGACTAAGAAGACTAAGGTCTCGGTGTCGACTCCTGGATTTTTTTTTTTTTATTATTTATTTCTTACCGTTGTTGCCGTTGTTACTTTTTATTTGTTTTATTTTTTCATTTCTTAATTTAGTTCTTTAATAAAAAATATGACAGAAATAAAAATATTCTTCGAAATTCCTCTTTTTTCTTGGAGCGAAAGTTCTCCCAACTCACATAATGTTCTTTTAAAAAAGTATTTGTAGATATTAAAGAAATGGAAAATTCTATTTTATCCACGCAACCTCAATAAATGCAATTTTGTATTACTGCTAGCGCCGCCTTTACCACTGTATCTGTGAAATGGCCAAAATCGGAACTAATAAGTTGGTAGGTTGGTTGTTTGGTTGGTTGATTTAGAAATAATTTATTTTTAATCCTATCCAAAGTCCGATCCTAATTTATTATTTTATGATACATATTCGTTTTCTCGTCTTGCTCGTGCCATCCGATGGAAAACTTTCAGACTACGAAAAATTTATCAGAAATTTAAATTACTTTAATTTTTGTATATTCGTTTAGTTACATTACCACCATCTATCGACTGGGTGCCGTCTTTTGGTAGGTTGACTACAATTGGTTCCCGGATAGTCCTATAGTTGCCTTCAAGTTCGAAAAGATGGCGCAGTACGGTATTTCTATAGATAGTAGCGCCGCCAGTGTGTGTGGGAAAAGTCAAAGGTCTGGTTGGCTCTAATTCTATATGAGATCGACAGATGTCACTTTTCACGGTCACTTTGCGAGGGTTTGGCCCGCGATTTGTATCTTTATTTCGAATAGTTCATCGGTATTTTAAAACGTACAAAACATATAATTTTACTATAATTAAGTTAGATAGCATATTTTGTACTTGATACACAGAGTTTATGGCCAGTATAATGTTTGTGAGTTTAGTTAGTTTAAATGCATAGCACAGTCATTAAATAATATATTCATTATAATAGCTTGTTAATTATTAAGCACTATGTTGTTTTTAGAGATAACACTTTTTCGGGTAATTTGACACTCAATTTACATTAAATTAACTTTATTACGCTTAATTTTTAGAAAATATTAATTTTAATCCAATATTCTTACGAAGAAACGTCTGATCGCGGCTGGGGTTGCCAGCTGGCTTTAATACATAAACGATTTTTAATATTGATATGGTCACTATAACATGTTGTTAGGTTAGCTAATTACGTTATAACTTAAGACAGAAGGACCCTTAAGTAGGGACTGAATAAATTAACCGATATAGTAATACATGGATCTCACAACCTTTTACGGTAGAAGAACTGCGTGGCGTGCGAGACTTGGCTTTTATATTAATATTATGAGTTGTATTTAGACGAAATGTCTTTTTATTGAAGATAGTTAAATAAATACAATTTAGAAGCAATTTCTACTCATTACGGTTTCAATTTTACACTGATTTACTCATTTAAAACCTTGAAAAAAAGTTTTATTTTGTTGTTTATTCACTAAATTTTATGAAAAAGTACAAGCTATTGAGATTTAAGTCCTAAGGCCACTGTACAGGTGACAATTTTATGGGGTGAAAAGGCATTTTTTTACCCGACTACGGCGAAGCAAAAAGGGGGGTTATGATTTTAGCCGCTATGTATGTTTGTATGTACGTTTGTCTGTTCCCACATATCTCCTAAACTATCTATCATAATACTCACCCCGTGTCTTATTTTTTCTTTTTCTTTTTATTTCTCTCATTATAAATTGATTGCTCTGTAATTCCAAATTTAGGTTTTATGTCCGTGGAGTGGGAATCTGGTGACCTGTAACTCAAGTCCTGGACTTATCTCAGGCACCAGTCTCTCACAATCAAGCTTTGTTTGTAATTACTCATAGCTAGTTGCGTAACTATCTTAAGCTGCTTTTTGTGATGAGAAATAAATTATTTTATTATTTATTATTATTATTATAATTGAACAAATGAGGTATTGTTATAAGCATCTCGGTTGTAAGCTGGTCATAGGCTATGTGACGTCATACTGAAATCAATATGGCGCCCTCTAGAGGACATTAAGTATAACAATAAACACATTTTTTTATTAATGTATCATGTTGTGTATCAAATGAAAGGGCTTAATCTGCACATTCAAAATATATATATATATATATATATATTACTAGCTATTGCACGTTGCTTTGCTTGCATTACTTCGATAATTGCGTATAACTGATATAAATAAAAAAACACGTTGCAGATGTTTGTTTAGGTAATCAACTGACTTTGAAACGGCTGAACTGATTTGATGAAACATGTTTAAGAACCATCGCTAGGAAACCTGCTTTCAAATAAAAAAAACCGCATCCAAATCGGTTGAGCCGTTTAAGAGCTACGGTGCCACCCGTGAGCAATCAAACAAGGTTTGACATTCGCCCGCGCCATCGTGTTCATCCCAAAACACGACAGGCGCCGACGAACATCGGAAACACTAGGATTGCTCGACGGCACAGTTGGTAGAGACTACCACAGATGTCGAGTTCGAACTCGATTCGGACCAAAAAGAGGAAAAAAATTGGCCGTGTGGAGGACTGTACACACAGAGAATATTTCTCTGTGACTGTACATGTCTCAAGAAAGGGACTACCCTTCCAAGAAACATGCACAGACAACCACACAGGCCGGCTGCACAAAACAGCGGACGCCATCCAGTCACGATAAAAAAAGCTCGCGCTTCGAGAACAACATGAAGAAACCCCCCGGCTCAAATCCAAGGAAACGACGCAACGTGGGCCAGGTTTGAGGCCTATGACAACTCAAAAACCTGGGCCCACGTATATTGCGTCGAAATCCAAAAATTAACCTAACCTAGCCTAACTTACATACTAACAACTACAAAAAAAACCTGGCCAGACACACACAAACACACACACCAAAAATAAGGCGTGCAATGTAAAAAAAAAACTTATTGACATCCATACGAAACAGAAAGACGTAAGTCAGACGCTTCATTTGATTGACTATCTATTAATTTGTTAGCATATCCGACTAACTTGCTTTGATACGATATTTTTTTTAAACTTAGCGGTACCCCGACGTGACATTATAGCGTCATTTCAACGAGCAAACCAAATCGTGCCATACATCAATTTCTCTAATAAAATTAAAATATATAGGTGTTACTTTATTGAATTTGATGGCTCAACAATAGGTATTATTTTTGACTTTTTAATGTTTTGATTTTTTTGCTTCGGGGGATTTTAAATTTTAAATTTATTTTTATTTCATAATTTTTAAACTTTATTACAAATAAATTATGATATATGAGTACAGTTATATCTAAAAGGATCACTATCAAATTGGAGAGTATTTAATAGAGAGTACTAATGTGCTGGATATCCTGGCTACAGCCTACAGCATCTGCTCATCGTGTAGCCACCATTGCATTGTATCTAGAATCAAATACTGATCAAAACGAATCCAAACACGATAAATTGGCTATTATTTTTTCAAGAGTGTACTAGAGTGCTGGATATCCTGGCTGCAGCATCAGCTCATTGTGTTGCCACCATTGCATTGTATCTAGAATCAAATACTGAGCAAAACGAATCCAAACACGACATATTATCTGCTATTATTTTTTCAAGAGTGCTGGATATCCTGGCTGCAGCATCAGACCAATAATTCCATCATCATGCAAAGTTATATAGCTAACATAAGTTTTTCAAATTTTAGGTCATACGTACGTTTAAAAGTGAAAAGTAAATACACATTATGCGTCTAAGAACCCTACCGCAGTTAACAAAAGAGCTGATGACCTTGAAACAGCTGAACTGATTTTGATGAAACATGTCTAAGAACCATCCCTAGAAAACCTGCTTTCAAATAAAAAAAACCGCATCCAAATCGGTTGACCCGTTTAAGAGCTACGGTGGCGCAGACAGACACAGAGACAGACACACAGAGCGGTCAAACTTATAACACCCCTCTTTTTTGCGTCGGGGGTTAAAAAACGTAATCTTCTTACCAAAACCACCTTTTAACATCTGTAACCGCTTGATGTGCTACAAACGTACGGTCACGTGAAATCTAGGTGACATTTTCGGGCATTCCAATTTCAAAACTTTTGCTGGCCAGAATATTGGAGCGAGCCATGTGCTGGTGCGCAGTCAGATAAATTATCTAGCTCTGTTTCGTGTTTAGGATACTTGAGACCATAGATTGAATAAATAATATTCTGATTTACAAGATTTTTTTTAAAACGTTAAGGGGTGATGAGGAACCCCGAATGCCGTCCAACCTTTGAATAAAATCACAAATTAGCTAACGCGCGTCGTAAGACGTCGCGTTCTTCTCACTCGCCACAGAGGAGATGGTCAGTCTCTTGTTGACGTTTCCCTTTCTTTGACATATTGTTTTTTTTACTTATATATTTTGGCATATCATGTTTCGCTTAAGGTTTTTTCCCTATTATAATGTAATAGTTGCTATGCGTTAATATAATTATTATGCGTAAGTATCACTAGTGGCTCTGTGAGCTGTAGACCTCGCGAGTCTGTATATATCTTTTCATTTCTTTTTTTTCTCGACAAACATCCCCAACCCCTTGTTTTTTTTTTATTTTTAAAGTTTATTTCATTTCATTTCGTTTCGTTTCGTTTCCTTTAGTTTAGTTTAGTTTCGTTTCGTGTCATTTCATTTTATTTTATTTCATTTTATTTCATTATATTTTATTTTAAGAAATGTGACCTGTAGAGCAAAACAGCCTCAGCGGTAGACTTTGTAAGCTGGCAACCCCCATAACTCCGTCATTTTTATTAAATTTCCAAAAACTGACTCAACAAAAAAAATCGATTAATTTGTCGAATCTGCTCACAAAATTTAACGAGAATCGGTTGAGAAACGCGACCCGTAGAGTGAAACAAACCACGGGAAACAAACAAACCACAAACAAACAGATGGACATACAAAAGCAAATTTGGCCAAGCTGAAACAGAGACGCTTCGCCCGCTCGGGCAATTAAAGTAAATATTATAAAATTATGAAGTAAAAAATATTTTTTTAACAACACGTTTTTACGCACTAAAAAGTATAAAATATTTTTTATTGAGATTTTTATTGGTGTAGTACTCTTGTAGGACTTAAAACGAAAAACGTGGGGTGCATGGAATAGATGTTCTAAGAAATAGAGAACGAGGTGATGGCTGAAAAACAGCATAGCTGACGCTGTATCCTTTTCATTGTCTTACTAATTTTCATGTCTGTCTGTACTACTTATTGATACATATAACATATTATAGTTAATGTAATGACAATGAATAAATGCCTTCCAAATCTTATTAGTGCCAGGGGTTGTTATGTGTTATGTCTTGAAAACTTACAAATAGTTATTATTAGCAAATTATTAGTATATTATTTGCAGTGCAATTCAATTGTTGTGTTTTTTATTATTGGAAAGACTTGCGTTTGACCATTATTCTAGCTGATGGAAATTCATTATAAGGTGAAAGATGGACCACGCTCGCCTAGAAGATGTTTATGTTTTTTTTATAAAAGGGCTAAATTCTAATCTATAGTTTTTTGAGAAACACGGTTATGTTTCAAAATCTACTCCATGCACCCCAAGTTTTTCGTTTTAAGTCCTACACGAGTACAACACCAATAAAAATCTCAATAAAAATTATTTTATACTTTTTAGTGCGTAAAAACGTGTTGTTAAAAAAATATTTTTACTAAATAATTATTTTGTGCTTTTTAGTCCAGTGTATTTTAATGTAGCAAGATACCCTGAACATCACGTAGCACTAAATTGCTAAGACTAAAAATCCCAAGCATGCCGAGATTATGTTACGATGAGATTACCTTCCGGCTCCACCATGAGACCGTGGACATCACGTATGACTAAAGATCTTGTCAAGACAAATTCAACGAGCCTAGACACGACAAGGTTATGTTATGTATTTAAGGAGTTTCTATGGCCACCTTCCGGCTCTATTACGACACCCTCGACATAAAGTGTGACTAAATATCTAGTCAAAACAAATCCAACGGGCCCAAACACGACTAGGTTATGTTGAGTATTTGAGGAATTCCTGTAGCCACCTCCATCATGAGAACCTGGACATTATTTATGACTCAAGATCTTGTCAAGACAAATTCAACGAGTCCAAACACGACGAGGTTGTGTTGTGTATTTTAGGAGTTTCTATGGCCACATTTCGGCTCCATCATGAGACCCTGGATTTGTAACCAAAGATCTAGTCAAAACAAATTCAACGGGCCCAAACACGACTAAGTTATGTTGGGTATTTGAGGAATTCCTGTGGCCACCTTCCGGTTTCATCATGAGACCCTGAACATCACGTATGACTAAAGATCTTGTCTTGACAAAACCAACGAGCCCAAATACGACGAGGATGTGTTGTGCATTTTAGAAGTTCCTATGGTCACCTTCCGGCTCCATCATGAGACCCTGGACATCACGTATACCTAATTAAAGATCTTGTCAAAACAAATCCAACGACCACAAACACGTCAAGGTTATGTTGTTTTTGAGGAGTTCCTATGGCCAACTTCCGGCTCCATCATGAGACCCTGGACATCACGTATGACTAAAGATCTTGTCAAAACAAATCCAACGAGTCCAAACACGACGAGGATGTGTTGTGCATTTTAGAAGTTCCTATGGTCACCTTCCGGCTCCATCTTGAGACCCTGGACATCACGTATGACTAAAGATCTTGTCAAGACAAATCCAACGAGTCCAAACACGACGAGGTTGTGTTGTGTATTTTAGAAGTTCCTATGACCACCTTCCAGCTCCATCATCAGACCAGCTCCAAGATATCATAATATTGCATTGTTATCGAGGTTACATAAGTGTACCAAATTTCAGCACAATTGAATGACAGCAAGTGCTCCAAAAATGAGTTGCAAGATTCGGACCGAACCAACAAACAAACAAACAGACAGACAAGAAAGCGAGTTAATAAAAACGTGTTAATAACAAATTCTATCTATGAACTTCTTATTGCGTTGACTGTAAGGCTCATGTTCTTTGCCTTAATATAGATACATTTATGAGTAGATACGTTAATGCACTTGTGCACAAAGTTCGATTTTGTGCAGCCCATATCCTGCCTATAAGCACTTTCAGAGCATTAGAAGTGAAAATGTTACTTTAACTTGTTTTATTAACAAAATAACAGGTTGAATGGAAGCGCTACAAACTTCCAACGCTAACAATAATCAATTTTACTGCGAATACATATTCCTTTAGCTAGGTACATTTAATTATAGGTAGGAAAATGCCGTTCTGCCGTACTGGCCGTATTTCAAGTCCGTATATTTTTTTTCGCTAAGAATTCTAATTTAAAAATATGGAATTCTTTTTTGTAAATTTGTTTAATGGTTAGCGTTTACGCATTTGTACGTTTTTCGTCATCATGGATACGTTAAAAAATCTAGTAATTATGGAGTAAGAGTACCGTCGTGACAGCAAAGCGGCAAAAGCGGCACGCAACATCAACGACGTTTACTAGTTGGTGCCAGATCGATTGGCAATATCGGACATTGACCTTTAAACCGAGCCAAAGCTCGAAAAGGTGTTTCATGTAAAAAACATACATACATAAAAAACATGTAAAGCCTATATTATTAAAAAAACGTTAAGCGCAAAAAGGTGTTCTAATTTGGTTCCAATTAAAATTTTAGTTCATTTAAGCAACAAAACAACGCTTTTCACTTTGGTTTTATGAAATAAACAATATTTAGTGTGTAATGTGTATTACCTTTCAGTAATAAGAGTTCATATCTTACATTCATTTCATTAACACGAGATGACACTGACAGGTCGAGATGCGTCACCTGTGATAAGGTAATCTACATAGTGTCACGCCTAGTACCGATCAGATAGATAGGCCCTCTCTCTCCCGTGAGGCACGTAGTATAATGGTAATTAGTCACGTAGTGTCTATTATATAAGAGTACTGGGGCCCGATCGCACTAATTTCTTATGTCAAAGTTGAAATCATTGGGTCCCAAATTTTGTATCGGCGACAAAACGCGGAAAAGATATCGTAAATTGCGTATTTCATTCAAGACTAGAAAACATTCTGCTTAGAGAACATCAGTGTATTACGTTTTATATTTTGCATATGTGTGTGTGTACGAAATCGTTTGAAGGATTCGTCAATCTTTCATTAAATTTTGATTGAAATTTCCAGAATAAGACCCAAATTTCTGTCAAAAACTGAAATTACTACATTTCTGCCTTTCAATCAAATGCAGAAATGACACGAAGAATTTCACAAGGTCATTCATTTGTTTGAATATAACAAAAGTCGTAAAGCTTTCGCCAAAGAAAATACCAAAACGGCACATATGTCTTTGTATTAGAGTATCTTTTCATTTTTTGATAAATATTCGGTGTTTTAGTAGGGTTGTCAGGAGAAATATATAGAAATAAAGTTTATTTATTTAACGCTTTTATTTCCAACACGCGTTTAGATCAGCTTTCTGGTTAATTGTTTATTGTCTAAAAATAGTCATAATAATAATAAAAAAATATTTGCTCTCCCAAAATAGTTAACTTGCTAAAAACTTAATCTAATACAGCCTATTGCGATGTGAGAGCCTGGTGTCCGTACTAGAAAAACCTGTAAGACAGATCATTAGGCACCCGCCCCAGGAATATCATTTTTGTAGTCTCCAGATTGTAAAAAGGTAGCCAGGTAAGAAGAAGGTAGCCATATATATAACTTCCATGCCGATTTCGGCTACGGCGACTGCTTTTCTAAATGTGACTTTTACTAGTAAAAGGAGGAAGAAGGTAGCCATGTAAAGTACCCAACTACATAGTATAAAAAATAACCAACAAAGGCTCATTGGATGTGTCATGACAAATTGGATGTGTCATGACAAATTGGATTATCTTAGGAGTCTTAGATGGTGTCCAAGGTCTGATGATGAAGCTGAAAGGTGGTCATAGGAACTTCTTTACTTAACACAACCTTGACGTATTTGTGCTCGATTTGCCTCGACTGATACTATGAATAAACTTAGATGGTATCTAGAGACCGATGTAGCATGTAGCAGCTGGAAAGCGCCTATAGGAACTTTTAAATTCATAAACATAACGTCGACTTGTATCAAAAATTATAGCCTGGGTCTGACGGTAAAGCCAAAAAGTGGCTATAGTTAGGAACTCCAACTCATTTAAAACACATAGGTCGTTTTATATACAAGAAAAACCTGGGCTGGTAGGATACTTTTTAAACAAACTTTTTGGATCAACTGACAATCACAAATAAAAATTGTAGGACCACCCATAGATATAATATGTAAAAAAAAATCTAGTCTCCATGACTACCAATAAAAATAGGCCAAGTACGAATCGGACCAGCTTATTGAAGGTTACTTGTCGGACACTTAATAAAAATATAATATTTGTAATTGCTAATAGATGAGTGGCGCCATTTATAATAATTATATTGCACTATACTATCAAATGATTTTTTTTTAAGATGATGATGATCGTATCTTTAGATCTTACTTGTAAAAATAATTTAATAGTTTAAACAACCACAATAAACGAATAAACTTTAAATTTTTTATTGTTAGCGTTAAAACAAAAACATGTATAACACAAATTCAAAAATATTTATTTTTTATAACAAGTACAAAAATATAGTATAATTATGTAGTATAGTTTTGTGGCAGGAAAGATTGTGGGGGTGGGGTCAAAGCTTATTTTTAAAAATGTTTATTTTGCCATTTTATGCTATGAAACTCTACAAAATGGAGTTGATGGATGAATTTACTGAACATCATCGGTTTTTTTATAAGCAATCACAACAAACTTGACCTAGGAGTTCAAATACATCCAAGTTCTTTTTTCCTTCTAGTCCGCGCCCACTTGGTCCAAATTGGATCACATGACGCGGCTCCCATTAGGTCAGATTGGAAAATAAAGTTTTTATTATTTTATGATACGAAATCCTAAAACGAAATAAATATTTTTTTGAAATAAACTATGACCTAGGTATTTCACGAGACAGAAATTAAATATCTCAAATTGATTCATAAACCTGTGGGCGGGAACTTTTGTTTGTATAAATATTTTATAATTGATTTATTTGATTATTTTTTAATTGTTTTTTTTTAAATCATGTATAAATATTAGTCAATCAATCAATCAGCCTATAATAGTCCACTGCTGGACGTAGGCCTCCCCAAGGGCACGCCAAAGTGCACGATCACCCGCTTTCCTCATCCAGCCACCACCAGCGACCTTCCTCAGGTCATCAGTCCACCTGGCAGGGGGGCGTCCCACACACGTTTCCCGAGACGTGGTCTCCATTCGAGAACCCGTCTGCTCCAACGCTCATCGGTTCTGCAACAGACGTGGCCAGCCCACTGCCACTTCAGTTTGCTACACTTCTGGATGATATCAACTACTTTGGTCCTCTAAATATTAGAAAAAGTTAGTTAAAAATGTTTCTGGCGCAATATAATTTACTTCAAAGAGCCGCGATGCAGTTGATAAGTCGCATGCGCGACACGAGAACTTGCAGATAAGAAAAATTCACTGGGCTTTTGAGCTGGACGATAATCAATTTATAAAGAGATACAGATTATCAAAACCAGGCTGCGATGATCTTCCAAGTATGTAAGCAATGCGTTCATTTGCTCCAATGTTACTGTGCTGCGACTATTACCATCTTCCATTGTATTGTGTTGTTTTTTTTCTTAGTTTTACTCGTGTACGTTTTTTTGCAATGCGTTTTTAAATTTAGTTTTAACAAAGATTATTGACGCGCATCGTAGCGAAGCATTCATGACATGATCGTGACATTTTGCTTATGCGTGTTTCTTATGTAGAAAAGAGTTCCTTTCATAATAAGTATATCAATATTAAGAGGGTCTCCTCACACCGTATTTTCTCCGGATACAAAAACAATGAGGCGTTTTCGTGGAGATGTATTTAAAAGTGTACAAAGATAGTGCTGACGATTTTTAGACCAATAGTCATTAATATGGCAAGTAAAGAGTTCATTTGTATTGCGAGTTTTTTTTAAGTATATAAATTCATGCCTTGGATTTTGCTAATTTCAACGTACTTCATGCTACGGTTAGACAAAAAAACAAGAAAATCTCAAGCAAAAGAGAATTAACAGTAGGTACTCAAAATAAATGAGAGTGCAATTCAAAACGAAATAAAATCCCACGGATATTTTCACTTCATCCAGATTGTCATAGCGCCGAAGGATACGGAGAGCTGACCCCAACTAAGTGGGATAGTACTGAAGACAAAGAAGAATAGCTCTGTGAAATATCGACAAAATCTGTAAACGCCTTTTACTTGAATGCTTTTCTTAGCATATTTTGGAAAACCGCATAATTATTTTTGACCCTTGGAGTATAGTGGCGTTCGTCCTCATGCCAGTTCATGGTATGCGTAAAGCAGTCTACGCCAACACCACTTTTCAAAGGCATCGACTCTGCTGCTATCATGGCTATACAAACTTTTATAAAAATAATTAGAATCATATTCGAACGTCAAAAATTGAGAGGGATTTGGTTTAAGATTTGGTTCAAAATTCAGTTACAAGATTAAAGCGAGCAAACCATGATGCAGATACACTTGCTTCACGGAAGAAGCATTCGAAATATAAATATGTTAAGTTTGTAAAATTAAAAATACTGTAGTCTAAAAATCTAGTCGGGGATGGAAACAATATTAAAATAATAAAATGTTAATGTCTTAGTTAGGCGCTTTTAAAGTGCCGTCGTTGTGTGTCTGAGTAGACCTTAAATATTACTTCATTGAATGAACGAAATGAACTATTGCATCTTTAGTCTATGAAAATCGAATTTTATTTACGATATCGGAATCATTGTTTTATGTTCGGAATGGATTTTGTTTGTCTTTGTCGCTATAATACAAGACAAGCAGGACAGAGAAAATGGTTACGTATTCCTGTTTCCAGAATAAGGATCCCGTTGAAATGATTTCAATCAAGCGTGAAATAGACGTGACAAGGTCGCGATACATTGAAGTTCCTAACCATTTTAATTTTATGACTACGTATAAAAACATCAGTGACTCTTATCCATTTTCGCCGTATAGCCTAATAAAGCCATTTGACATTCTGAAATTTAGCAAAATCAGGGCCCTGTTATAGTGAATAAAGGAGATGAGTGTACAGCAGAGACTGAGTGATTCATTTGTACCTTTCCTCGGCTACATCCCACGACCATATTACATGGCGACCGTGACAGGACTGCCTAGTATGGGCAGTGCTGTGCATCGTGGTTTTGAAAATTAAGATAACAGCGTGTTTGTAGAAGAAGAAGTCAGAAATCATGGAGAAAATTATACAGCGACATCGACAACAGAGTTGGTGTATGGGGAGAATAAAGATGGAAGGGTAAGGAAGAGTTGGCGCAGGGAGATGATGGAGTCGGATGAAGAAGCAATGAAGAAGAAAACAGCGACTAACCAGCGGCTCATCATATGGTTTTTTATAAATAGCGTAAGTTAAGATTTAATATAACAGTCATAGATCATGTAGGTTCTAGATTTATTATGTTTGCTAGTTTTGTTTGTATAGTTTGTTTGTCATATCGAACAAGGAATTATTATAATGCGTCATATGTCAGTTTTAAATTTTGATGAGTTAGTAAATAAGTTATGTAAAGGAAGTGGAGGCTGTAGATTAAATGAAGTCCGGTTTTCAGTATTTCAAACGAATTTAGAGATTTACTAGAAGAAATAGAGTCCTTGCGTTTGTGCGTTTGATGCGTTTGCACTGTTACCAAAAGTATTTAATTTTCATAATTCCAATATTTATCAATCATGCACTTACATAATCGTGTTTTGTGACGAGTCAACAAGGTCGTAGGTGTAGCGCGAGCTATTCTAACATTCTAACAGAGCTTGGAGTCAGCGGAATGTAGTTGTGTGTGCACGTGCCTTGATGCGTAGTAGGGTTGTTGACTTTGCGAAGGTGCGATGTAGTCCGATACCGCTGGGCTATTTTGAGGTCATAAGTTTCAAAAATTCTAAAGTTACTTATTTTTTGCCTGTGGAAACAGTCGTACATAAGAAGCTTATTGATACGTTTTGTGTCACATCTGTTACTTGCATTTTCAGCAATTCGATGATTTGTGGTTGATTGTTTTTATTTAAGTCAAAACTGGCAAAATTTATTTAAAGTTCAAATTGATTATGGTGTCATATCTAGGATAGCCTGCGGAGTGTTCAAACCCAGTTTGTGCCATCTTCGGCCAATGCAAACTGACATACGGTCAGTATGAAAAAAACAGTGCAAAAAAAAATTACAATTGATTACATTACTATTTCCTATCTCGGATCACTTACATATGCTCATTAAATAAATTTGTGCCATATTAGGGCATGCAGTTTCGATATTTTTAATTATTTTGTTTTTCCAAGCTACAAACGCTTCAAAAATATATTATAATCATTAGAGTTTACATAGTCGTTATCATTAAGGCATAAAAAATCTACATTCTAAATTTGTGTCATTTTCATGCACGATTATAAATAATTAAAACACAAAACAATATTTGCGGTCGAAACGAATGGACGCGGGCAGGCGGCGGCGGGCGGGGGGCATACGCACGCATGTGTGCGCGCACACACGAGCGTTCGTTCATAAATAAATTACATACCTTCCGATCCGTTTCGGCATTTTTACTATCTAGAAGATGTACTGTGTACCCAAATAATACCTATAATAAGTGCTGAATAAATATTTTTATTTTTTCTTTCTTTCTATCCCTACCCTACATACTTACCTACATAAAATGTGTACCTATACCTACCTATATAGATATAAAAACAATAACGTGCGAATTTTGTACAGAGCGCGCGTCTGCGCAATCTCAATAGCAAAAAATGTCAATGGTCAATGTTTTCAATATTATTAAGCTTTTTTTCTGGTTTACCACATTCGTGCACACATAATGGTCCAGTCATTTGGTAGGTTAAAATCTATAAACCAACCTTCAAAACTCCCGGAAACTGAACTGAAAACTGAAACTGAAAAACTGATTGGACCTTAATTATTAAGCTTTTTTAAAATTATTAAGGTTGTGTTTTTTATTTATTTGTAATATTTATTCATGTGTTTTGTAGATATACTATGACAAAGTAAGACAATAACAAGAAGTTGAGTGCGTTACCCCAGAAAATGCCAGCCAGAAAATGTCGAAAATCGTCATCCAAGTGCAATAGATAATTAGGTATACAGCTTCTGTAAATGGTAAGCTGATTCTTAAATTTGGTTAGCTGATAGATTTTTAATTATTTGATAAAAACAGTTTCGGCTGGAGTAACGTTACCGCAGCCAGATCTTTTTTTTTTCTAACGGGTATGTTGAAATAATTGTTATCTAAATAGTTAGGTATCTATTTGGTATAAATGGTAAAACTTAATTTGTACTTGTATTTGCTATGGTTGCGAAGATATTAAAAATCCAGCTGGGGTAACGTTTGCACGATTGCTGTATCTCGGAATTGACTGAACGGATGATTATGATTTTTGTACAGGACACCTGGCTAATTAGTTATAATTTGGTAAGCAATAAAAAAATCCACAGCAATGCACCGTTTTGAAGTTATTTTAGGAAGTAGAAATATACTTCAATAGGTCTTAGCAAGGTCCTAGCACTTCCAATAATCGCTCTAAAGACCAACTTGAAACGTTATTATATAGGTAATTACTGCCTATAAATGGTATTGAAGTTTCATTAGTATCCAATACGTAATTTAAAAGTTATGATGAAACTCCAATTTGTTCCGGCCACGGCGCCCAGCGGAGTTATTTGACGACCGATTAACCGAGTTTCCTGCATTAATAGTAACTGAATCTTATATCAATAATTAGATATACAGTTCAGTTTTATACATGTGAAATTTCAGACCTGTACACTAATTAATTAACGAGATAATCGAAAGAAATGATGTATGCGCGGTAACCCGACCAAATCTAGAATGTTATAAAAAAGCGGGCGCGCAATACATTATACCAACCTTCTAAAATTATTAGTATAATTGTCCTTAAAAGTTGGTACAGTAATGTATGAAATTAGTTTGATTTAAAAATTACTTTAAATTGCTCATTCTTCAACTTACCTACGTTTTACCATTCTGTCGATGCGGTAGGTAGGTACCTACCACGTGTCGTCAATGGTACCTTCCTACTTGAGTACCAATTTGCAAGGTATAAATTGCACCTACGTAGTTTTTAATGTATTTAGGTAAAGGAATTCATTATTATATTTTTATATTTGTGTTATAAATGTATTTATTTACCTAGGTATTTAATATTAAGTTTGATTATTTTTTATTATATTTGGAAAACCAACAGCAGATATTAAGAATAACTTAATCGGTACTAAAGGTAGGCTTAAGTACCTATCTATATTATTATTGTTTTCAAGGTCAACGTTTTACAACGTACTATTAATATGTAGGGGTAGGTATATTGTAAACAATGGTACATCATGCATGCGGTGGCGGCGCGTGGCGATATCATCGTTATTATAGTGAAGAGAAGATAGAAAGAGGAAAATCGGAAACAGACGTGTCGTCGCGGCAGCGGGCGCGCGGGACGGGCGGAACGAAGGGGGTATGTATGTATAGTGGGGGACGTCCGCGACGGAGCGCAGACGGGTGACCTGCTCTGTTCGTAGAACTATTTCACCCCTAATTCCCAGTTCGGTTGTCACCCTTCGGACTCACGGTGCATCGGACATTACTCCCTGTTCCCTCGCTCTCCCCGGACGAGTTCTGCCCCCACACGCATCCTCTCCCACCGCTCCAGGTAAGTGCTTGCTGGAGCGTCCTAGCCGATTCACCCCAGACAGAAGGGGGTACCACTCCGCATGAAGGGAACCCGGAGATTCCCCCCCACGGAGCTCCCCCCCCCGACCAGAGTTCCTCGTTAGTGCTCCCACACTTCCTTAGCGTGGGATCCTCCGGATCGCATGGTGTCACACAACTCGTCCCCTTCGGCGGTTCAACAGGTTAGTCCTCGCCCCGCTATTCCTCTAGGAGACAACCGAGGAGCACTGGTTTTACTGGTGCCCCGGCAGCGTCGACCCCTCGAATCTACCCGATGCTTTGCAAAGTCTGATTATGTTCCCTATTGAAATGTCCCTTAACTGTTCCCTATCAATCCTATCGGTTCCTAGTATCTCCCATCTTGGTAGAGAATACATAGGGCATTCCGCAATTAGGTGAATGCTTGTTTCTTCTTCCCCACATTCGGGACATGACGGATCTGTGGCTTTCTTCATAATAGTGAGGTGTCTGTTTAGTGCACAGTGTCCAGTAATTATCCCTGTGACCAGCCTCGCCTCATTTTTCTTACATTCCAGTAGTCTTTTGGTTTGCTTTTTATCAATCGCCTCGATGAACAGTTTTGACTGTCGGAGACCTTTTGTCTCCCTCCATCTGGCGTTTGTTTCTGTGGTTATCTTCTTTTTAATCACTCCAATTGTTATTCTTTGAGGTATTGGTAGCCGAGGTTCCGGACCAGTGAAGGTTTCATCAGCACCCGTTCTGGCCAGTTCGTCCGCTATCTCATTACCTTCAGTGCCTTGATGACCAGGCACCCACGCTAGTGTAATATTTCTTCTCCTCGCTAGTAAATTTAATGCTTGTTTGCATTCCTTTACCAGGGCTGACATAGTTTCTGGCTTATCCAGCGCCTTCAAGGCCGCTTGACTGTCGCTGTAGATGATCACATTGTCTTTGCAGCCAGGTTCCTCAGTTTGGAGTTGTCTGGTGCATTCTAGAATGGCAAATATCTCAGCCTGAAATACGCTTGCAAATTTGCCTAGTCCTTCCGATATCTTTACAGGAGTATTATCGGCAATGTAGATACCAGCACCAGATAATCCTGTTGATTCTTTCCTTGACCCGTCTGTGAAGCACATTGTTATGTCCTCCCCTTGACTTAGTTCCCACTTCTCTCTTGACCCTATGTGAATTCTGTATTTCTTATCAAAGATTCTTTGCTTCTTGATGAGATCATTGTTGGCAAAGATCAATGACATTTTTTCTTCAAATTCCTTTCCTATGACCGCGTGTCCACCATTTGCATGTTTTGGTTTCCACATTCCAAAGGATTTCAGTCTATAGAATTGTTCTAATGCTTTCTTTTTTATTTCTAAGTCGGGTGGATTAAATCCTAGAATCATGTCCATCGCCGCAGTCGGCGTGGTTTTGATTGCCCCTGTTATCATAAGGCCCGCTAGTCTTTGTACTTGATTGAGTTCTTTGAGATTGCTTTTGATTCTAGCCCGAAGAACCGCCCGAATTCTAGAACGAAGGGGGTGCTAGTTACTTGAATTTAGGTATCAAATAGTACCAAAAAGGTACTGTAAATTTGATATTTTCCAAACTTAAAATATCGCACTTGGTCCAGAGGTTCTGACGCTAACGATTTTTAAATCAGATTAGAAAAAACAGTAGAACCTACCTACCTACTGTATAATATAAATTAAACCTTACTGCACTGTGATTTTATTAATGTTGATCTGTGATTATGATTATTTACAATAAAACAAGTATTTACTACAACAAGTATTTTTCTTTCAACTTATTCGGAACGCTAAACACAACACAGTGAAAATAGTGAAAGTGTTTACAGTTCCTATTTTTAATTTCAGATAAGTAAGCGATGTCGCATATTTATTAGTACATTAAAAATTATCTGTGATTAATTTTGCATTTAATTTACACCTAGACTTACTTTAGTAAAGTAAAAGTAAAAACACTTTATTGCACATAAACGTAACATACAAGCAGTTAGGTACAGGTTTATAGGTTACTTTGATTTAATATTTGCATAATAATCATCATCTACATATGTATTCTGTATTTTTTTATTACCTACGTGCAATATACCTGGGCTGATTGATAACTGGCCGAAACGACGAACTTAAAAAAATGATACGCAAAAAAAAAATTTACATTATATTTTGGCATCTTTTTAAAAATAGAACGCCAAATTTGAATTTAATCGAACTGGTGGAATTTGTTTGATAGGACGTAGAACTTTCTCTGTCGTAAATTTTCTTAACAATGGAAAGAAACGAAATTCGTGCGGTGATAAAGTTTTACGTTTTAAAACAGAAAACAGCAACCCAGATTAAAACCAAGCTAGACAGTGTTTTAGGTAATTCTGCTCCTGCATTGAGTACAATTCACACCTGGGTAACTGATTTTAAACGTGGAAGACAGAGCTGCGAAGACGCCAACAGGTCTGGCCGTCCAAATGAAGTCACGAATCCGGACATGATCAAAAAAATTCACAAAATTGTATTGAATGATCGGCGCTTGAAGTTGCGAGAGATAGCAGAGATGGTGAGCATTTCATCTGAACGCGTTTTTAATATTTTGCACCAACATTTGAGAATGAAAAAGCTTTGCGCGCGATGGGTGCCGCGTTTGCTCACTGTTGACCAAAAGCAACGTCGAGTGGACGATTCATCGGAGTGTTTGGCGCTGTTTAACCGAGATCCTAACGAGTTTTCGCGGCGTTATGTAACAGTCGATGAAACCTGGATACATCATTATACTCCCGAGACAAAAGAACAATCTAAGCAGTGGACTGAGAGCGGAAGACCTGCGCCGAAGAAAGCAAAAACGGTTTTGTCGGCCGGCAAAGTGATGGCGACTGTTTTTTGGGATGCTCGAGGGATTATTTTAGTGGATTATCTGCAAAAAGGAAAAAAAATAAATGGAGAGTACTACGCAAGCTTGCTGCAGAAATTAAGTGAAGAAATCCAGAAAAAAACTACCACATTTGGCCAAGAAAAAAGTTTTGTTCCACCATGACAACGCACCTGCACACACGTCAATGGTTGCAGTCGCCAAACTCCATGAATTGCGGTTCGAATTGCTACCGCATCCACCCTATTCCCCGGATCTGGCCCCGTGTGACTTCCACTTATTCCCAAACTTGAAGAAATGGTTAGGTGGCCAGAGATTTTCATCAAATGAAGAAGTCATTGTTGCCGTGGACGAGTATTTTGAGGGGTTGGAGAAAACATTTTATCAAACTGGTGTAACGGCATTGGAGAAGCGCTGGACTAAATGCATCGAGGTAGAAGGAAACTACGTTGAGAAATAAATTTATTTTAAATAGATTTTTAAAGTTTTTCTTTGTCGTTTCGGAAACTTATCAATCAGCCCTCGTATTCTATCTGTAGATTCAAAAATATTTAATTATAACTATGTTTTATTTTAGCACTTGTGTACCCGTCTGTACAAAACCACTTAATATTCTCACGTATTATCTTGTAAGTTTTAGAAGGTTGGTATAATGTATTGCGCGGCCACTTTTTTATAACATTCTAGATTTGGTCGGGTTACCGCGCATACATCATTTCTTTCGATTATCTCGTTAATTAATTAGTGTACAGGTCTGAAATTTCACATGTATAAAACTGAACTGTATATCTAAATATTGATATAAGATTCAGTTACTATTAATGCAGGAAACTCGGTTAATCGGTCGTCAAATAACTCCGCTGGGCGCCGTGGCCGGAACAAATTGAAGTTTCATCATAACTTTTTAATTACGTATTGGATACTAATGAAACTTCAGTACCATTTATAGGCAGTAATTACCTATATAATAACGTTTCAAGTTGGTCTTTGGAGCGATTATTGGAAGTGCTAGGACCTTGCTAAGACCTATTGAAGCATATTTCTACTTCCTAAAATAACTTCAAAACGGTGCATTACCGTGGATTTTTTTATTGCCTACCAAATTATAACTAATTAGCCAGATGTCCTGTACAAAAATCATAATCATCCGTTCAGCCAATTCCGAGATACAGCAATCGTGCAAACGTTACTCTAGCCAGATTTTTAATATCTTCGCAACCATAGCAAATACAAGTACAAATTAAGTTGTACCATTTATACCAAATAGATACCTAATTATTTAGATAACAATTATTTCAACATACCCGTTAGAAAAAAAAAAAGATCTGGCTGCGGTAACGTTACTCCAGCTGAAACTGTTTTTATCAAATAATTAAAAACTATCAGCTTACCAAATTTAAAAATCAGCTTACCATTTACAGAAGCTGTATACCTAATTATCTATTGCACTTGGATGACGATTTTCGTCATTTTCTGGCTGGGGTAACGCACTCTAAGAAGTTTAATCAAACAAATGTTTTTATTTACTATATTACAGTAATGAGGTAAATATTTTGTCCAGTTGTCGCATATTGCGTGGACGGAATATGAGAGCCGAATGCAAGCAAACAAACACACGCGGGCGCTGGCCGCGCGCGGCGCCTCTTCCTCGCGCTCGCGCCACTGAGCATATACTCGCGCTTCGTGCAAAGAAGTGTTTTTCTTTTTCAAATAATAAGATTTCGTGGATAAAAACGACACAAATTATGAATAGTGTTTTGTTACACCATCATAATCAAAAACACGTAAACTCTAATAACTTGTATTTTCTATTGTGGGTTTAAAGGGTGTAGTAATATAAAAAAAAAAAAAACTATAAATGTCGTGGATGAATTCGACACAAAACATTTTGAACAACAGATATCAGCGCTACAAAACATGTAACACCTATTTTACCTATTGTAATATTCTTTAAGTGCTAGCAAGACGACATGTTAGGTACTGGTTAAATATCAGGAGTCTCGTGGACAGAGATGACACAAAATGCCTATGTACATCAGTTCCTACTTTGTTCTTATCATGAAAGTAAAATTTCTATCTCTAATTTTCTTTTACGTCCAATACTGATAGAAAAGACAAATACCTAAATTTCTACCTATGCAAGTACCTAGGATGACACAAAATAATGTATTAGGTTGGGCAAATGGTCCGAAAACTATAATGCGAAAAACAAACAACTTTAATGTTCTTAAAACATAAAAAATTATCGGTACGGGTCTAATGTACGTGCCCTGAGAGTGATGATTCACCGAGCACGTCATTTTTTTCGTGTATGATTGTGATGAGATTAGAATCAGTAGGACAAGGAAATCACAGATAGTATTGATGGTAAATTATATTGTTATAGGTAGTTACGGGAACAAATGTTTTCATTTATGTAATTTGAATGTTTGAAAGGGTTTCAAAGCTAGTATTTGAGTTATCTTTGTGGGGTTTCTAACTCGCCCTATGAGGTGTCGTTGGGATATCGGATTTGACAGAGTAGAGAGTAGGAGAGTTAATCGCTATTAGGGCCTGGGCAGCCTGAAGTAGTTGATGATAAAGATTTTGAGTGATGTAGGATTGCTAATAATATTACGATTAATTATGATTGAAGAAATGTCTTTGGACTTAGGAAAAAAACGTGCGTGATAAAAATCCAAAGGGGATATAGTATTTAATGGCTCTACTTTTTACATAAATCAAGACTCTTAAAAATCGGAGGTGCGCCTAAGACGCAACGATAGGGGAGCTGATATCGTTATGTAAAGATAATGTTGTAGAGTTGGTAATAATAAAATGAGCTCAATAAAATTATGTGAAAATTAGCACGTGAAGCTGTAGAAAATGAATTGTCCCACGTTTATGCATTATAAGTGGTGTTGGAAAGATACTTGTTAAAGAGAAGATTCGAGTGATTTTAAATGATTAACATTTGTTGCCATCAAGTAGTCATGCAGGAGTTTCTAAAATATTTTGTTCTAGTAGGTATGTAAACAAGGACATGGCGAATTATGTAGGTCGAAGTAGTAACTGTCAGAAGCAGAAGTATAGTATCAAATATTAAAGAATTGTGCATTACTTCTACACCTTCCACCTCTTTTAAAGATATATTTAGATTTAATAAGTGAAGTAGGACCATTTTAGGTGTAGTAATTAAAGTATAGGTTGAAAGAAGCACATGTGGACGCTAGAGGAGTTTGATTTGGTTAAGAATTGAGTCAGGAAAATATATATGACGCGATACCCTTTATTTATAAAAAAATAATATCAAAATTCCAATAGTGTTACTTATAGTAAAGGTGATTTGGTGTTAGTTAAGAATGAAAATTTTGATTAGTTAATTTAATTTATATAATAGACCATATGAGGTATTAGAAGACTTCAGAGTTAAAGTAAAAGTTAGGGAAAAAAAGCAAAGAATGTGTATAAATCATAAGAGTAGGACAATAAAGTTTTAATAGGCTTAGTTTTATTTATGTCTATTTAATTTTATTTTTTCCCCGGGAGGAAAAGGGGCTTAACCTTTTCTGGGGAGGTGTGATAAGGTAATCTACATAGTGTCACGCCTAGTACCGATCAGATAGATAGGCCCTCTTTCTCCCGTGAGGCACGTAGTATAATGGTAATTAGTCACGTAGTGTCTACTATATAAGAGTACTGTTATAGTGAATAAAGGAGATGAGTGTACAGCAGAGACTGAGTGATTCATTTGTACCTTTTCTCGGCTACATCCCACGACCATATTACACACCTTTTGCACGCTCTTTTTACCCACGACGGACGGAACGGAACGGAGGCGGTATATGCGTTTGGGGTAAGAGGTTGTTTGTTTGTTTGTTACCTTCTATCTCGAAAACCACTGGACCGATTTAGTTCCGGTTTTTTGCATTGAAAAGGTATCACTTCAACTTAGGATCTTAGATATGTTTTATGTAGGTAGATTATCAGGGAGCGCTGCAGCAGCCAGATAAGTTGGCAACACAGGAGTTATCAAAAACTACCGAATCGATTTCGATGCAGTTTTTTGCATTCAAAAGGCTTCATATTGGAGCTGGTTGTTAGACATGCTTTGGGGCGGTAGACCACCAGGGAGCCCTTGCAGCAGCCACATAAGTTGGTACTACAGGAGTTCTCAAAAAGTACTGAATCGATTTCGATGCGGTTTTTTGCATTCAAAAGGCTTTATCTTGGAGCAGGTTCTTAGATACATTTTATGGAGGTAGACCACCAGGGCGCCCTGCAGCAGCCAGATAAGTAGGTACTACAGGAGTTTTCAAAAAGTACTGAATCGATTTCGATGCGGTTTTTTGCATTCTAAAGGCTTCATTTTGGAGCAGGTTCTTAGATACGTTTTATGCAGGTAGACCACCAGGGAGCCCTGCAGCAGCCAGATAAGTTGGTACTACAGGAGTTCTCCAAGAGTACTGAACAAGTTGGTTGGCTGCTCCCCTGCGTGACCGGGTAGGCTACTTCCAAATACTCGCTTGTGCGTAAGACAAAATAAAAACATAAGCCCGAAGGCATCTTTGGTTGGATAGTTAATGGGAGTTTTAGCCAGTTTCTAATCTACATTATATTTAGTTTTTGAGTAATATAAATAAGTAGTTATAATATTTAAACTGAAATTTCGAACAAAGAGAGCGATGATGGCAGCCCCCGACGTTTTTTATTGGATTTGTATCATATTATTAGATAGATGAGTATGTAATAGTACCTAAATTAATAAATATTATTGCTGTGTCTATCTCTACGAGAAAGCAAAAGGTAAGTAGGTGCGTAAACGTAAGGACTAAGAAAGGTCATAATTAGTTGTTTGTGTGGCGGATTTCGTGAGAAATCACTCTTTTTATAGATTTTTTTATTTTATATTTCTTATCTTATTTGACTCTGGTCGGGGGTTTTCCAAAAATATTTTAACATACGGCGTGGGATTTTTAAAATTTTCAATTTTGTTTTCAATTTTGTTTTCATCTATAATTCTATACTAATATAATAAAGAGGAAAGATTTGTATTTTTGTATGTTTGTAACTAATAAACTAAAAAACTATTAAAATGATTTTAAAAATTCTTTCATTATTAGAATTTTACATTATCTCTGAATAACATAGTATAAATTTATAATTGGAAAAAATAAGAATCCTTGCTAAAACTTCTGTAAAGTGAACCAAGGTGTAAAAAAATTTGCTTAAAAATTTATTTCATCGCATACGCTGCAGAAACTATTGACGATAGAACAAAAACTGTTCTAAAATATTAGAGGAATATCAATATTTTCAAAAAACTTCGCGATATCATATGTCCAACTATTGTAGTTGTCACTATAACCACTTAAAAATGTTAATAAAAATGCTGACCAAAACCAAACCATGATAACATAACCACGGAATATAATAACCATACCAAACTTCGTATTAATCCTTATCCAAACGAATCATTTCATATTCAAAACTGTTTCAATATCTATAGATAACTTTTTGAATCACCCAAATCGGACATTCCATTCAGAAGATATTACAAATTTAGAAAAATAAACACCGCCGCCGCGCAATGACCAGTGTGGCTGTGGCCCCTCGCAAAGCAGCCGTAGCGTAGGGACGAAGTGCGGGGCGGGTACTAAGATAGTTTGTACCCTGGAATAACACAAAGGATACTTTTTAAGGGAAAAGGTTTTATTCCCACGGGAAAATCATACACAACGCGAGCGTAGCCGCGGGCGGACCGCTAGAACGCAGTCGCGGCCGTACTGCTGAAATGCGAACTGAGAACCTCCTCCTATTTGAAGTTGGTTGAAAATGTGTATGAATTATTCTACCCGTGCGAAGCCGGGGCGGGCCGCTAGTTTATAATAAATTGCAGATCGATTTATAATTAATGTCATAGACAGCTCATCGGATTCTAGTGACAGTTAGTCAATCAATAAAAAATCAAGTGACGACAGGTTCCCCGAATGAAAATAGTGTCATGTTAAATATATTTAATTCGCACCACCCGTTATTGGTTTGTTCGCTTCCGTTCTGGAAATTTTGACCTAGAAATGAACCCCGTGGTCGGCCGAAAACTTTAGTCGACAATGACGTATTAAAGGCGATTGTACAAGCTGATGATTCTCAATCTACAGTGAATTAGCAGCAGCTTTCAATGATAGCATCAAAACAATATTAGTCCACTTGCGTCAAATTGCAGCAGATTTTTTCAAAAAGGTCATCAATAGGCTACCACTACGTTGGCAAAAATGCATTGATTGCATGGGTAATTACTTTAATTAACAACAAAAAATATATAGAAAAAAAGGACGTTAACTTATTGTATGAAAAACGGCAATTTCATAGGTAAAGACTTGTTATATGGATTGCAGCGAGGAAGCGCTCGTTACCTGTGTGCAATAGCGTGTAAGATCTAGTTGGATAAATTGCGAGACTTCTGGGTGTGATCAAGCAAATAATGACATTCACAAGGTTGTATATAACTGCAAAACTTCAGGGTTAAGTGTGATCAAGCAAATAATGAAGTTCACAGGGTTGCCAGGCGTATATAACTGCGATAATTATTTATTTCATTTATTTTTGTTTATTAGGCACATCAACAGTTACAACAATAAGGCATACATAAGTAGAAAAACACACATAAAACTAATTGCGTAACTAATTACAGGTGAGCACCGCATGCTGTTGTTACTATTAATAGAACTAATTAAGTGACCTTAAAAATATACCAAAATAAATTTAGAGTAAATTTTATGCAACATTTTGAAGATAATTTAAGATTTTCTTTTTGTATTGAGCAAGTGAGTCTGCGAAAATATCCACATTTATTGGGCAGTTATTATAAAGTTTAACCATTCGAGCTAAAGGTGAATTGGAACCTATAGGACAGTCCTGCATAGGGGAGGATGAAAAATTTTAAATCAATAGATAAATTATTTTAATTTCTAAAATACACATCTCTACACACAATCAATCTAAAAACAAAAACAGTACATAATGAAAAAACAAATGTGCAGATGTGTACTGCAGAAATCAGGTTGTAGCTCAGTGTAGATTTTGCCAACTTGTAGGGCAAACACTGGTTTTCAGCTACCTCCTGTTTCATCTGTAGATCGCGCCGCGATCCGAGTTACTTAAGTGTTTGTGTATTCGAGTAAAATGTGATTTGTTATGAAATGTGTATTTGAGTTTGTGTCTTTGTTAGTGAAAGAGAGGAGAGAAACATCACAAAAAGTATATTTGTGAAAATTAGATTCACCAGCCACCAAGCGTGAAGTGTTTGGGGATTCCCGTTATTTGCTTATTTAATAAGTGAGCTTTTAATAGTTTTTTAAAGGTGAACTTAGTCGCCACAAGACGCAAAGGGGATGGAATATTATTCCAGCACCTCGTCGCCTGGTGACAAAAACTCCCTTCAAACGCCACTGTTCTGTGTTTGTAACCAGCAAAAGGAGCACGTGTAGTTCTGCCATACCTTTCGTACACATTTGAATATTTGAGCTTAGTGTGAAGATATTTTGAATTTTTAAACTTAACTACATCGAAAACAAGACATGCTAAATGCAGTGTTCTACGTGATTCCATGTTTAACATGGAGGCTTTGTTCAGAAAATGTGTTATATGGCTACGGGGGGGAACATTCAAACAAAATCGAGTGCACGCATTTTGAACCCGTTGCCCCAGACGTTGGGTTCTAACCAGAAGACGTGGACCGTAGACTAAATCTCCGTAACTAAGTTTGGACAGAATTACTGATTCACATAACATTATTCGAGTACGTTCACTTAGAAGATTACGGACTTTGTATAAGATTTCCAACCCATAGAACCAGTTAGTGACCACGTTCGTTATATGTGTTTCAAAACGAAGCAAACTGTTAAAGGTAATACCTAATTTTTGCTTCGCTGACTCTTTCTATTGTCTGCCCGAATACTGTAACAACTGGTCCAGACGCAAGAATTTTAGAGACCTGTGCCTTCGATCCCAGAACCGTGAGTTTCGATTTTGATGGGTTTAGTACGAGGGAGTTGTTATTTGACCAATTATAAATTCGATTGTGCAGGCAGGAAGTCTTGTCGGAACCTTGAACTTGACACTGTTAAGAAGTTGCTGACAGTCTATCTGACCACTTAAAATTTTGAAGAGGAAAACCAAATCAATGACTTCTCTGCGCAGTGCGCACAGAGAGGGAGTTCATGTTAAAACTCTAACAGTCTTTTTTCCTCCGAGTGTTAAAATGATCCAGTCTCTTATCATAGGATTTGATTTTCCTAGATATATCGGCTGAGGCAGATAGATGCCATAAAAACTTTTTTTGAACTCGTTCAAGTTATAAAGAGTGCACAGCATAATGGGGTCTCCAAGCCACACTTCCGTGTTACAGGACACTTCTTACGTGAGCTTTTCGAAATATCTTACCATTCCTAATTATAAAACCAATCACACCGGAAGCTTTAAGATAAGATAAGATTCTTTATTTGCGATAAAACCAAATTTACATCGGTATGCAAATCATTATAAAATGAGAGCAATAAAATTACACTTACATTAACATAAAATTCAATAATATTACAGTAGTAACTTCGTCTCGGGAAACGTAGTGTGGGACGCCCCCCTGCCAGGTGGACTGATGACCTGAAGAAGGTCGCTGGTGGTGGCTGGATGAGGAAAGCGGGTGGTTGTGCGCTTTGGCGTACCCTTGGGGAGGCCTACGTCCAGCAGTGGACTGCAATAGGCTGATTGATTGATTGATTGATACAAACTTAGTCCTAAACTTAGTTTTTTACTATTTTACTAAAGATTTTTACACAAGTTTATAATATTCATTTAGATCATATACTGGGTTAGTGACTAGAACTCCTTCAGATTTGGACTATCACGTATACGACTGGGCAAACTGTTGTATAATTATTTTTTCAATACACCTTGATCGAAAATTGAACTTACGAAGGCAGTAAACTGTGCGGTAAATGCGTTTTACCGCATTAGTGCGATTTTATTACAATTTTTTTTTATTCCTACGGTCTTCAAAATTTATTATTCAGCCAGGATCATTTTGACAATAAAAAATATTCAAATCGATTCATACTATAAAGAAAAGTAATTTATATTTTTTTATTTCAATAAATTGTATCAAAAATATTATCAGCCAGTAATATTTTAATTCCAAAAATAAAATTATTTTGATTTAACAAAAAATATTCGTAGAGGCTGAATGTCCGCCAGAGCCTTTTCTCCGTAATTATGCTTATAAAAAGAAACATACTATCGTTTTGTAGTTGGCGCCAAGTTTGTAGAATTTTCATTTAATTGTTTTACATTGAATGTTGTTTTACGAGTGTTTTAGTGTTGATATTTAATGATAAATGTGAATAGTAGGGATACTCAAACTGGGCGCGATATAATAAAGGTTAGTTTTTACAACTTCTACATGATCCATTTTACCTGTAGTATTATAGCTTTTGTAGGGTACTATGTATGTACCTTTCTTAACCATTTCAATTTAATTATTTACTATCAGTTTTCTCACAAGTGTATTGAAAAACGTCGTACAACACACGGATCTTAGGTTTTATAACAAACTCGTGACATTATAAACCCTCGCCTGCGGCTCGGGCTTACAAAAGTCACCTCGTTTGTAATATGCCACCTACGATCCTTGTATCGTAATGTACTATAAAAGCAGTGTAAGTAAAACTCCTTTTAAAGATGCTATATTTACATAGAGGCAGCTTAAGCTTACCTCGATGCATATTACCTACGTCGTAAAGTTTTTAATATGCGGTACAAAATGTAAGCTTTTTCTCAACAAGTACATCTAAATTTCCTATGCAATCCACCTCCGCAAGAAGAGTTCCATCGAAATCTGTTTAATATTACAATTTATTTTAGACATCTATGATATTTCTTTAAAATATTTTCTCGTCATCTCCTCGGCACCTCTTCTTGGGATCTGGTCGACGAACAGGCTCGACTGGAAAACAGCGTCTAGCTCACTCCGAGGTAGACATAAGCTGAGTCGAGACCTTGTTCACTGTAGTGCCCTGCCCCTGCTGCACGCTCTGGTGTGGAAGCACAAGGTTTTACTTGTTTCTGTTACTCTTTTCCTGTGCTTCCTATTTTCTTTCTTCATTTTAGTGTGTAATCTGTCACAACAGTGCAAATAAATGTGTTTTCTTTCTTTCTTTCTAAAGTATAAAATGATTGAAATTTGTTAAGTGTTAAGTGTGATCAAGCAAATAATGACGGTCACAAGGTTGCCAGGGGTATAAATAACTGCGAGACTTCAGGGTGTGATCAAGCAAACAATGACCTTCACAGGATTGCCAGGCGTATAAAACTTTTATCGTTAAACCTGTTCATTTCATCGTACAATGTTAGAAATGGAGCTAATTCTGGATGTCATACTCAAATCCTTATTTTAAAATCCAGCTACATCGTTTTAGTTTTTATGACCAATAAAAGATTGATATTATTTTTAATAAATCATAACCAAATAATAAATTTATTTTAGTTTTTTTTTTCATTCGAATAACTAGCTGTCAAGTTAAGAATTTTAAACTCGGATGTAATTTACGAGCGCTTTAAAAATTATGCAATAAACGCGTCCATAACGTCTAAATTCGATGTGTGACAGCTCTAATATTAGAGTGTCTGTATGGATGTAAAATGAAAGGACGTTTGACCGTAACGAAATTCGAGTTTCAGGCACTTCCATGGGACTTATACAATCAAAAACATGCCGTCAGCAATTGAACCCACGTCTTTGGCCTTAACTTTACCTATATTACTGTTTTTGATTTTAAAATTAGAAAGACAGCAACACGGATTCAGCTTAGGACAATTTTTTTACTTGTTTCAGTGTACCCCATAAAAGTATTTTTCCTAGCCTAAGACTAATGAGTAATTAAACTTTAACTTTATTTAGTTTTTGCTAAGAACGTAGACATTAACTAAATTCTATTATTGTCTGTATTAAACGAAAATTACTTTGTTCGTGTGTCTTTTTTATCTCACGGAATCTAAAGAACAATAAACTGTGCACAAAAGAAATGTGTCTTGTAGCCCGCCGCGTCGTCGTCGCGTTCAGCGTAATGTCGGATAATAATGTTTGAATGGCAAGGTGAAGCAGTCTGCGCCACGTCTGCCGCCGCCGCCTGGGGTGAGGGAGGGGGCAACACCCCAGCGCCCCAGCGCCTCTCGACACTTGTTGCGCCCCAGCCCGACGACGCGAGGACGGGTCCTTAGCCTGATGAACCAATCCCGTACAACCCGTACCCGTATCCCGTACGAAAATAATGACACAGGTAACATACATTTTTTAACTTGCTTTGATTTTACTCACAAATTATTGGTCAATTATATTTTCACCTCACTACCTCGGAAAGTTGGCTTTTAATGCCCGAAAACAGGGCCGAAAATAGCTTATTCATTTTTCGACATGCAAGCCATTTTCATGTCTAGAAAGGAAAACCTCCTTATTATATCATAGACTATCAAAGAATTTTATTAATATTCACATAGAAATATGTACTGACTTAACGACGACGACGACTTAAAACAGTTGCCCACGACAAATCGACGATTTTTTGGCTGGCACCGACTCCAAAAGGAAGTACAAAATTCTAAATATTTACTTAATACACTACCTATCTACTTAATTGAGGATATTGGCAATATTTTTTGACATGTTCCATCTGGAATGTTATTTTATTTGTTACTTTTTAGTGGAGATAACCCTATAAGGTAATTTGAAGGAGGTTTCTATTTTTTTGTAAAAATTATTTTTATTTTATGATTTTCAGTGTTTCATTCAATATATTTTATGTAAGTAATTAATCCTAACTTCGAGACATTTCCTATTATTTTTCTTCATTATCCAAAGCTAGGTTTTGTTATTTAACAGTTTCAGTACAAAGATTTTATATTTTTGGTATTTGCTTAGTTTAGACTAGGCTGGCTTCTTCTTTTTCTTCATATTGTGGATTGTAAGGTCGACAACCAACCTCACAGACCCTGGTCACACAATTAATATAGTACTGGGCCCTTGTCAAAACCCACTGACTTAGCTCGAGTAACGACGCCTTCTGTAGATATTAGAGCCGAGACACACGGCTTAACGTGCCTTCCGAAGCACGGAATCATCTTTCTTTTCAGACAATCAGGTGATTCAGGCAACAATGTCCCAATTTAACTGGAGAAAGTCTCACAAGGACATTTTCGTTTAAGAGTGTCTTTACCGGGATTCGAACCTGAAACCTCCGTAAAGAGAGTAAAACACTCGACTACTCAGCCATAGAAGCTAAATTATTTGTGATTTCCAATACAATATAGTACAGTACAGTATAGTTTTTGTTGCGCCCTTTGTGTTTAGTTATAAGTTTAACTGTATTTTCATATAAATAAATAAATAAATATCCGAAGATTGCAGGATCTTGTCCTGTCACGGTCGCCAAAAAATATGATAAAATCTAATAATATTATATAATTTTATATGGAACAACGGAAACGTAGATTTTCAGCAAACTGAAAAGACAAATTTATTTCGTTGCCTAGCAACATTCCACCACAAACGGTATTATACGCGATGCATGTTGCTACCACTGGTTGAGGAGTTTCCGCTTTTATTTGCTATTTCATCATCAGATTTTAACAAAATTTATATGGATCTATTCCTAAAGCACGTTCTATCGAATGAAAAATGAATCATCAAAATCGGTTGAAAACTGACTGAGATATGACTAAATGAATAGACGAATAATGACGCGAATGCTACATTCCGTTGAGGAATTTCCAAGTTTTACCTCATGTTCCACCATCAGATCTTGACGAAATTAATATGGGACCACCTCGAGAGTAAATCCTATCTAGTGAAAAAAGAATTATTAAAATCGGTTAACAATTGGCGGAGATATCTAATAACATACATAAAAAAAAATACAAACGAATTGAGAACCTCCTCCTTTTTTGAAGTCGGTTAAAAATTAGTTTGATTTTCGAAGATTATTTTACACAAGAAAAGTTTTCGTATATCCACGAGAAATATAAATTGACGTGTACTTACCATATATTTTTTTATAGATTGTAATTTTCAATAAAATTTTGTAACGCACCCTAAAAAAACATAACCTAAAAGTTTGTTTATTGTCTTGGCTGTTTATTTTTATCTAATTAACTAAAAATTTTAGAGTATTATGATAAAATACAATAATTAAGTTTTAACTTATAGAATTATATCGAAAAAAGAGAACTCCTTGTACATTTTGAGGAATATTTACGTAGGTAAGTAAATAATTAATTATTTCCTTGCCGGAACAGGTGAAAATTAATGTGTTGAGTTTGAGAGGAATCTTATTCTTACCTCGAACCTTAGAATCCCTCACAAGTTTTAGGAGTCTAATTTAAGAAACACTCGCTTCGGTCGTGGTTCTATTATAGACTCCTTCGCATGCTCTGGATTCAATATCAGTTCTCTGAGGAAAAATCAACATTCCTCTCTTGCCCAACAAATAACTATTTTTATTATTACGGAAAACGAAATATTTAAATATGAATTAATATGCTTCTTGATGATGATGATGCTTCTTTTATTTTATAAGTATAAAGGAGATAGCCAACTCTCCATACATTATTAGCCCCAGAGTCGTTGAAAATCTGAAAAAAATAAAATAACTAGAGACCTGTCAAAATCGTATTGAAAAATCTTTATTTTAATTATAGTTTATGAATACATTAGTGGATCCTACGTATCAAGCAAGTTTAATAAATTGTACAATGGAAAAAAAACAGCCGTGTTTTCTTTTAGTAATGGCGACAATTTGATGGTTTTATTTTACTGTTTTGTCTTGTCAAAACATTTTTTAATCTAACCCATCGTGCCAGTATCCGATTATGGCTCTGTGAGCACCATAAATAGACTCAGATTTGGCCACTCCACCACACCAGCACATTTAAGCCGTTTGAAAATTATTGAAAGCAGTGCTTGTGGAAAAATGTAAACATGACTTTTGTGATACAGATCATATAATATTTTCTTGTCCTGCCTACTCCCTTGAACGTTTGATTCTTGCAAGCGAATTAAGTGAAATTATCTCTATTAATTGCTCCCGCCGATTGAGTGACTTATTAAAAGTGAAAGAGTGTTACAAACCTTTATATAAATATATTAAAATTACTGTGGAAAAACTCCAACAAATTATAAAGTGTTGTGTAACAAAAAAAAGATTTGGTCTAAAGGTCTTAGTAACCGGACCATAAAACTCCAAAAAAAAAATGGAGACCTCGCGAGTTTATTATCTTATGATATATGAAAAATATATATTATATTTGGATGTTTAGATGTTTGGATATTTGTTCCTAACTAATAAACGGATTTGGATACAATTTGGAATGGAGATAGTTTGTATCCTGGATTAACACATAGGATTATTTAACTGGAAAAAGTCTTATTCCCACGGAAAAATCTTACATAACACGAGCGGAGCCGCGGGCGGAAAGCTTGTCTCTTTATATTTATTTTAATTTTTTCTCCACAAAAATCAACTATTTCGATGTTGCTCAGTTACGAACACTATTTTTACAGATTTATTTCAACATTTTATGTCATTACTTCACATGAAAATAATATGTATTACCTATGGCTTACATAATTGATTATTATTGTAATACTTAAGATCTTTATCGAATTTCAATATTTTTAGAAAATGGCACTATGAAAAACAATTTACAAAAGATCTTACTCATAAAATTGACTACGCAAATAGTAGAATATGCCGTGTGGTGACGGCAGAGTAGAATATAATAGTCACCAACCCCTAATCTTCCCGTGGGTGTCGTAAGAGGCGACTTAGGGACTACACATTGAACAGGGAACGGGCAGCAGCGCTCTTTGATACAGTAACCCTTTAATCTGCAATCTCCAACCCGCCTGCCAAGCGTGGAGACTATGGCAAAACCCTCCACTTAAGTGGAGGAGGTTCATAGTCCAGCAGTGGACTGTAACGGGCCGTTGATGAAATAGTAGATTAAGGTCTGTTAACCCTATCTATAGCCATATTTGCTACGTCACGTTCACGTTGGACGATGTCAAGCGTTGCTTGATGCGCATAGAGTGTGCACTCACTCTATGCATGCATGCTCGTATCTTTGCTTTTTTTCGTTCCTGGCCGATTTGGTCGTTGATATTTGTAACGCATATTTTTTGTTAGATGTCGTTAGTTGTCATAGAGTTACAGTGTGGCCGGATATTTTGTTTGGTTTTTCATTTGGTGACTTACTTGGAGATAGAAAATATTTCTTCTCACAAAAGAAAGGTGAAATAAATCTTATTTATTTATTTATTATTTATTTTTTCTTAATTTATTTAATTACAAGGGTTTGCATAAATAACTTTTAAGTTATCTTTAAAATCAATAAATCTTCATACAATTTTGTATGGTCTAGGATTATATCTCGTCAAGACAAATCCAACGAGCCCAAATACGTCGAGATTATGTTGTGTATTTGAGGAGTTCCTATGACCATTTTCCGGCGTTATCATGAAACCCTGGACATCAAGTATGACTAAAGATCTTGTCAAGTCAAATCCAACGAGCCCAAACACGACGAGGTTGTAATGTGTATTTTAGAAGTTTCTATTACCACCTTCCGGCTCCATCATCAGACCAGCTCTACGATATCATAATATTGCATTGTCTTCTTTTTCTTTGGGAGTCGATGATAAACATTTAAATTTTACCAGCCCAATAGGCAGCCACCCGGTAAGCGTTGTCGGTGGCCTCCCAAAGGTCCTGTATCGTGCAGGTGTCGGGACACGAGAGGCAGGTCAACAAGTGGGCATTGTCATCAAGGTTGCATAAGTGTTCCAAATTTCATCACAATCGAATGACAGCACGTGCTCCAAAAATGAGTTGCAAGATTCGGACCAAACAAACAAACAAATTTTGTTACAATTTTTTTTTATTTCTACGGTCTTCAAAATTATTAATCAGCCAGGATCATTTTGACAGTAAAAAAAAATCGATTCATACAATTTTACCATTTTTATAAGTGGGTAGTTTTACACCCATCATATTCATAGTGGGTTATCTAATTAATTATAGCTCATTATAGGTTAATGTGGAAAAGAGCATGACGCTGAAAATGTTGTTTATTTATGATACTAACGGTGCGCCTGCGGCTACGCTCGCGTTGTATAAGATTTTCCCGTGAGAATAAGACGTTTGATTGGAGCGAGAAAGGAGTCAATATTACCGGAGCACGCATGTTGCATTTGAGGTTCGCGGATGATGTAGAGAGAAGATTAGATTAGATTTCCGGAGTATGCTCGCAGTATTGTACGAAGCATCCCTTGCCAGAGTGTTGGTCAAGGATGAATATATCCAAGACTAAGATCATGACATATCGCCCTGTTCGTGTGCCTAACATAACTGTAGGTAATGACACTACAATTTTTTTTTTTTATATTTACGGCAATTTATTTTATTGATATTTCTAACTTTTCAGAGATACAAGTGTTTCAGTAAAGTAAATGCTAGAGAACGAAACAATCTACTTTTAATGCATAATTTCAATGAAATTGGAAACAAAAATGAGCAGATTTACTTAATGAATCTTATATCAGCATCCCCCCCCCCCAGCAAAGAAGCATACAGTGGGTAGCCCGCAGAAATTTAGGATGTCTTCCTTCAATTATAAAATTCAAATTAAACTTGAAGAAATCACGGTATGCAAAAAAGCATTCTGTAACATAGGTATTGTAGATATTATTATGTCAATATGATGATGACAAATAGCAGTGGAGAGGAGTAAATAAAATATTTAAAACAAAAAACACTTTTTATCATCAGAAGTTTACATTGTATTACTCCTCCATACTGCTATATAATACCAGCGGCCCGCCCCGGCTTCGCACGGGTAGAATAATTCATACACATTTTCAACCAACTTCAAATAGGAGGAGGTTCTCAGTTCGCATTTCAGCAGTACGGCCGCGACTGCGTTCTAGCGGTCCGCCCGCGGCTACGCTCGCGTTGTGTATGATTTTCCCGAGGGAATTAAAAAAAAAATGCTTATTTCTTTATAAGATTTGTGATTATAAACTAGGGGCAGGTGTCTCCTAGTAGGCTTGTCGCCTGTGGCAGGAGACACCGCTCTTCTATATTTAAGGGCCTCTTTTCCGAAATTAACGTTTCTAGATCGAGTTGTTTTCATAGAAATCATCATATTTAAATTCTGAAAAATATAGTACAGATACATCTTTAATCTAGTAATTTTTTTGGATAAAGACACAAAATTAAACATTTTAAAAAAATCTGAAGCAACGTCGATTTTAAAATATTTTGAGTTTTGTGAGATTTAGGAAACCGCAATTTTCATAAAATTTTGATATTTCAGTTTCTCATTAGGTTTGAAAGTAATATTTTTGGATAGATTTGTAATATGGCACTTATTTTTTTTTATATAAAATAAATACGTGAAAAACGGCTCGCGCGTACCGCGCCACTCCGCGCCAGTGTCCGACCGGACGTCATCGAGGGAGGATCTATGCCATTTTTGCTCGTGACCACATTCTCGTCACCGCGCGTGTGAGAGCTACATCACAGAAAAAATAAAAGGAGCAGTAATTCAACTCCATACGTTTGTATGCGCGTTTGCGCCGTGTTTTGGCGCGCTTCGATTTCTCTGTAGTTCTCAGGCTACCATAGTCGGGGTATTATGTAACTTTCGAGGGGCCGTGTGTTTTTCAGTGCGTTCAGTAGTTGAGGCATGAAAGCTAAACAGAAATGTAAACATCCACACATTTATAATATTTTATTATTAATATATAATTATAAAGTGTGATGTGATAGTGTGATAGGACGCATACTTATGAAAATAAAAACACGCATTTTGTTATACTTTTAACATTGATATTTGATATAATAAGGTAAATAAAAAAAGGTAATTAAAATATCTAAGGTATTTAAGGTATGTACTCAGAAAGACAAACATCAGGTAAACATCTGAAATTCAAAATGTCGTCAAACTTTTATGTTCATGGACCGATTTTGTTAAAATTATATTTTGACATGAAATGCACATAAGTTTGGCAAATACGATGCCACACAGACATACATTATAAAAAATAAATAATGTTCAAATATCTCGAAAACTATGCGTCGTAGCGAAAAAGTAATGAAAATTTGTGTCCCCTTTGGAAACCTGAACACGTCCATGGTCATTCTATATAATGACTTTGCTTGACCTTGACGCTTACTTTTGCTATAATTATTCCTATTAATATAGATTAATTGAAATTATTCGGTTAGATAGTTCCTATTATTTCATTTATCTATACTATATATTTATTATAAAGAGAGAAGTCCGCCGTACTGATTGACTGACTGACTCATCAATGCACAGCCGAAACTATTGAAGCTAGAAACACCAAATTTAATAGATAAATAGATAAAACGTTAACGATTGCACAGTAGGTTACACTTATGACGTAAACAAGCGACAAGAAGGGATTTTGGAAAACTCCCCCTCTAAAAGGGGGGAAAAAGAGGGATACAAGATTTTATGAAAATGCGTTATTTTTAAAGTTAGGATCATGAAAACTTGGATTTAGACAGCGATTAATATATTATAATTTGACGCATGGTTTAGTATTTTTTCGAAATCCTTATTTTGAGGAGGAAGTATTTTGTAATGGCAAACCTCATCGAAAAAGAGATAGTGATTCAGAAAGCGATTACGGGGTGCTTTGATGGATTTAAGCGCGTTTTGGAATGCAGGTAAAACTGTCACTTTGGTCTTTGAAGTTCGGGAGCGATGGCTGGTTTTTTTTATTCGGATTAGCAAATTTAATCCGCAAGAATCGTTTTTCGACGTTCGGTATTCTCGTATGAAGAGGCTGCTCCCCACGGTCTGGTGAAATAAGTGAAAATTTATGTGATGAAGTGATTTCGGCTGTCCCGAAACATAACCTTAAAACTCGCCGCGTGTGGATTGCCCTCGGGGCTCGTGGTCTAGTAAGTTAGGAGAACGAGGAGGACAGGACTGTATCGACGCGGCCTGCGTGGCTTTATTCCTATTGTCCTTTTTCTACCACACCCTATCCTCATTTCCCTTGTTCCTCAAGCACTGGCCGTCGCCAGCTCGCTCACATCAGATCACGAGGTAGTGTAGTTTATTTGTAATTATTAGTCGCCGCGTCATCGCGGACGTGTGCTGTCTGGCCCGGGCCAGATATTGCACACCTATCCTACACCTACCCTACACCTACCCTACACCTACCCTATACCTACCCTACACCTACCCTACACCTACCCTACACCTACTTTACACCTACCCTACACCTACCCTACACCTACCCTACTCCTACACTACACCTACCCTACAAACAACCTACCCTACACCTTCCTTACACCTACCCGACACCTACTCTGCACCTATCCTACACCTTACCTACACCTACCTTTCATCTACTCTACACTTATCCCCACACATACCCTACACCTACCCTACACCTACCCTACACCTACCCTATACCTACCCTACACCTACCCTACACCTACTTTACACCTACCTTACACCTACCCTACACCTACCCTACTCCTACACTACACCTACCCTACAAACAACCTACCCTACACCTTCCTTACACCTACCCGACACCTACTCTGCACCTATCCTACACCTACCCTACACCTACCTTTCATCTACTCTACACTTATCCCCACACCTACCCTACACCTACCCTACACCTACCCTACACCTACTCTACACCTACCCTACACCTACCCTACACCTACTCTATACCTACCCTACACCTACCCTACACCTACCCTACACCTACCTTACACCTACCCTACACCTACCCTACACCTACCCTACACCTACCCTATACCTACCCTACTCCTACACTACACCTACCCTACAAACAACCTACCCTACACCTTCCTTACACCTACCCGACACCTACTCGCGTTCGCGCCGCTGCTTAGAGTGGACGTGTGTTGGATCTTTCTTTAATTTTAAATCAGAAATTCAAATTTTAAATTGTGATTGGCTAGCGGTGTTGATTTCTAATTCCTTGTTGCACTTGTGAGGTTTTTACCTGTCGACTCCTCCCACTGGGCGGTCCTAGACAGAGACAGACCTACTATTGTCTATTGCTCCGCGGAAAAGTGATAAATTGTGTTGGTGATTTGCTGAGGATCGAACCCCGGGGCTTTAGAACGGTGTGGGACCGCAATCCGGTCGCTCCGCCACTGAGCTATTGAGTGATCACTAGCGCGCTACGAAATCGTCGTACACCTCCGATCGTGTTGCACGTCACCACTGCTACGCGCTACGCGCAGCGCACGTCACTGATACGAGCTACGGGCTACGCCGCGCGCCACCGCCGCCGCCGCCGCCGCCGCCGCCTCTTACTACGTGCGTCAATATTGTACCTTATATTGCGCGCTCTCGCTGAGCAATATCTACGTGAAGAACATACCCATTTAAAAATGAGTGTGCAAAGATCTCCTCCAGCTACACCACAACAAGAAGCATTCGTAAATTTACAGCGTGGCTCTAGAGGTAAGCAGGCCCCTGTAGTTACACAATCAGAGAAGCCAACAGACTTGACTCAAAACTCACAAGATGATCAAAATACAAAATTTCAAGAATTTCTTACAAAGCAAACGGCTGCAATGGCAAAATTATTGTCAGAAATGGCGACCATTAAAACTCAAAATGAAGATATTAAAAAAACCAACGAAAAAATCGAACAAAGCATGAGTTTCATCAATGGGAAGTTCGAGGAACTAGCTAAAGAGACGAAGCAATTAAAAAAGGAACAACGGGAACAAATTGCCTACATACAGAGCTTGGAAAAGAAAATTCAAGACTTGCAATACAAATCCCGCTCATCTGGGGTTGAGATACGTAACATTCCCCAAGAAGATAACGAAACCACTGAGTCTTTGTCAACTGTCGTACGTACCATTGGGCTGGCCGTCGGTACACCAGTCTCTCAAGAGGAGCTTCGAGATGTTTATCGTCTGCCTGGCAAGGCGAGTAATGGTGCTCCGCGCCCAGTTGTCGCCGAGTTCACCACCGTTCAAAAACAACAAAACCTGTTATCAGCTGTTAGAGATTTTAATAAGAGAAATCGTAGACCGGAGGACCGTCTAAACACAACACGCCTTAACCTTCATGGACCACTGGTGGCCGTCAACGTATCTGAACAATTACCTCCAAGTACTAAAAGGCTGATTTTCCTGGCATCAGAATTCAGGAAAAAACACTCATTTGAGCATTGCTGGGTCAAGAATGGAAATGTCTTTTTGCGTAAAAAGGAAGGCGAGAAGTATATTCTAATTAAATCTGAGCAATGTCTTAAAAACTTAGAAAAGGAATCTCTGGATAGTTATTGACTAGCCTCTCTCGCCAATTTTATTGTCATTCTAAATTCTTTGATTTATTGTTTTCGTTTATGTTATATTTTTTACTTTTTGCTAAAACCTCAAATTACATCACTCAGTTACATACACACTTACACTGCTACATCATCCACCCCCACATCAGACACTCGTCTATTCACTCATCTTGAACTTATACCAGATATAATCCTATACTATAATAATATAAAAATCATGTGGTTCATCTCTATAAATTATGGTATATTGCTACCAAGCAGCTGTTCCATAGACCATTCTAGATGGCTAACATAAAAGATATATATGATGAGTTGGATAACTATGGTACCGAAAACTCTCTTCTTTGTGCTCCTGAACAATGTTACGAAATTATAGGTGACAGTAAATATAATATCAATATACTTCATTTGAATGTTTGTAGTGTGAACAAGCATTTCTGTGATCTGCAGGTTCTACTTGCCCGGACTGGGATTTGTTTTGATGTAATTGTACTTACGGAATGCTGGCTAAGTAAAGTCCCACATCTTCCAGTCCTAAATGGATATAATTCCTACTCCACTGCAAATAACTCAAATCAAAATGACGGTGTCATCATATTTGCACAACAAGGCCTAACTTGTGAGGTCTTCGAACCTAAATTAAACTATGCTACTGGCTTAATCTGTAAAATTGAAAATAAATTAGCAATAGTCGGTGTATATCGCTCACCATCGTACACTAATAGAAAACATTTTGATAGTCTTACGCAAAGTCTTCACGAGATATATAGGCGGTTGTCTACTGTTGACTCTGTCGCTCTAATTGGTGACATTAACATAAATATAATAAAAGACAATTACACAAACTTTAGTGCGGATTATCTTGAATTTAATGCATCTCATGGCCTCCTACCCACTCACACGCTTCCCACAAGAAATGATAACTGTCTTGATCACAGTTTTGTTAAAACTAAATTAGAAACAAAAACCCTAGTGCTTGACACCAAGACAACAGATCATAAACCTATTATACTAAGCGTTGGGAGGGTGTGCCCATCTAACAAAAATTTTATTAAAACTAAAACCGATCATAATGCCATTGTAGCTGAACTAGAGAATATGGATTTCTCGGACGTACTTTTTGCTGATAATGCAAATACCGCAGCTAAACTTTTTATTGCTAAGTTATCTAGCGTTATTGATAAGCACACGAAAGAAACTACAATTCCTAGAAAAGATAGAAACATCAAGCCGTGGATTACCACGGGTCTTTTAAGATGTACAAGACACCGTGATAAACTGCACCAAAAGAGTAGAAAGTTTCCTGATAATCAAATCATAAAACTAACTTACATTCGGTACCGCAATTTTTGCAACTCTCTATTAAGAAAATTAAAAAGGGCCTATGAAAAAGATGAACTCGAAAAAGCAAGATATAATCCAAAGAAGCTATGGAATACAATAGGAAACATCATTCATACCCGAAAACCTCATTTACCTCCTTTTGAACTAATAAAAAATAATATTAATCCAAAACTAGCCTTAAATCGGGTCTGTGAGTACTTTACGAACATTGGTCAAAACCTAGCAAACTCTATCATCGCAAATAATACTGCTCGATCTCCCTTGGATGATGGCCACGAATCAATCTCTCTGGTTAATTCTTTCGTATTACTTGAAGTTGACGAGGCTGAGGTTGAGTTGGTTATAATGCAATTAAAAAGTGATAGTGCGACCGGCTGGGATGGCATATCATCTGCTCTTCTTAAATCCTGCAGGCACATTCTCGTCCCACCTATCACACATATCATAAACCTTTCAATTCGAACTGGTTTATTCCCTGATACTTTTAAAAAAGCTGTGGTTCACCCTGTTTTTAAGGGAGGAAACAAAGACAATGTGAGCAACTACAGGCCTATATCTGTATTGAGCTCGCTATCTAAGGTCTATGAAAAAATATTAAACAACGCTTTAAAAGCCTTCTTGGAGAAACACAATATCATAGCTCCTAATCAGTTTGGTTTCCGTTCTAATGTTTCGACTGAGGACGCAGTAATAGAAATGACTCAGCTTATTGCCAAGACCCTCGACTCTAAGATGAAATGTTTGGGAATCTTCTTAGACCTGTCCAAGGCATTCGATACGGTGTCTATTCCTCTGCTTATCCGTAAGTTAGAGCAAGTTGGCATCCGTGGGAATGCCTTGGATATCCTCAGAGATTATTTATCTGGCAGGACCCAGTGTGTCAGGATTGGCTCTGAAATGAGTGACGAACAACGTATACATTTCGGTGTCCCTCAGGGTAGCATACTGGGACCTACACTATTTCAGATTTACGTGAATGAACTATGCAGGCTCAAAGATCTGGACTGCAATGTTTTTGCATATGCTGATGATACGGCGTTAATAATTGGGGGGAAATCGTGGGCGGTAGTTAAGGATAAAGCAGAACGTGCTCTTAATCAGGTTATGAATTGGCTATCTTCCAATCTCCTTACGCTGAATGTTGGCAAAACTAACTACGTTGCGTTTCACATTAAGCAACCCATTTCTATTGACTCTAATTTTACAATAACAGCACATACCTGTAGTGATAAAGCAGTAGATTGCTCATGTCCTGCAATAAACAGAACAACCTGTGTGAAATATCTTGGCATTCAGATTGATGAATGTTTAAAATGGAAGAGCCACATAGAACTTCTTCGTAATAAGGTCATGCGCCTAACGTACATCTTCAAACACTTGAGGGATGCAGCCGACTTCGATCTCTTAATAAAAGTTTACTTGGCCCTTTGCCAGTCACTTATATCCTATTGCATCCCGGTATGGGGGGGTGCCGAGAAAACCCATATGATCAAATTGGAGAGGGGACAGAGAGCTGTCCTAAAGGTATTAATGAGGTATCCTTTTTGGCATCGTACTGAACAACTCTATGCAAAATGCAAGGTACTTACTGTTCGGCAGCTGTTCATAATAAGATCCGTTATAAGAAGGCACCGAACCACAGAACGATCTAACCCAAACTCTCGTCGTTACATCATGCCTTGGGTTGAACATAGAACCTCATTTGCTACCCATCAATTCTTTGTCTTAGGTGACTATATTTACAGAAAAATAAATAAAGAACTAAACATCTCTGACCTGAACAGATATGAAATTAAAAAGAAAATTACAACTTGGTTACTTAATTTAAACTATGATAAAACGGAGGATTTCATTACTTTTAATTCCTAAAACTTCCCAAATGTTCTTGTATTTAAAATAATCTGGTATACTTTGACACACTAATTCAATAACGCAATCACACTTCTCACAAAACACACACAACTCACGAACACGCTTCATCCATACATACAACACACACACGCACACACAATCACATACACACACACATACACATTACACATACACTTATCTACCCAACTGGTCCCATGTAATTTTGTTATTTAATTCAATGATACACATTGTCTATACCCTATGTCTGTATGTGTGTAATGTACGGTGACATATATAGATAGTACTCTTATTTTTTGTTTTTTATTTTTTTTGTTCTATTTAATTTAATATAGACTTCAAGACGTATGTCTGGAGCTGAAGGTATTAACTGCGTGGAGCATTTTCCAGTGTAGCGAAGATGGGGAGATTCTGAAAAGCAGCAATCATGCTGAGACTCTTGCCCTTTTATCAGCAATTTGTACTACTTATTTGTTACGTAGCATTACTTGATACTTGTATTGTTGATAAATAAAGCGCTTATTTTTTTTTTTTATTTATTTATTGTCCACTTGCCGCTAAGACAACAATTATACACTGCCTCTCAAGATACAGGTTTCCTAGTTTGAGAGACAGGGTTACATTTCAGCTACTAATCTGGCCACCTTTACTTTATTCTAAATTGTATCTAAATGTCTATTTACCTACTTGTCAATTTTATTGTAATATAAACTGTACTCTCTGTATGGGTGGAAATAAATATTTTTATTATTATTATTATTATTACTCTGCACCTACCCTACACCTTCCTTACACCTACTCGACACCTACTCTGCACCTACCCTACACCTACACTACACCTGCCCTACACCTACTCTGCACCTACCCTACACCTTCCTTACACCTACCCGACACCTACTCTGCACCTACCCTACACCTACACTAGACCTGCCCTACACCTACTCTGCACCTACCCTACACCTTCCTTACACCTACCCGACACCTACCCTACACCTGCCCTACACCTACACTACACCTGCCCTACACCTACTCTGCACCTACCCTACACCTTCCTTACACCTACTCGACACCTACTCTGCACCTACCCTACACCTACACTACACCTGCCCTACACCTACTCTGCACCTACCCTACACCTTCCTTACACCTACCCGACACCTACTCTGCACCTACCCTACACCTACACTAGACCTGCCCTACACCTACTCTGCACCTACCCTACACCTTCCTTACACCTACCCGACACCTACCCTACACCTGCCCTACACCTACACTACACCTGCCCTACACCTACTCTGCACCTACCCTACACCTTCCTTACACCTACCCGACACCTACTCTGCACCTACCCTACAACTACACTACACCTGCCCTACACCTACTCTGCACCTACCCTACACCTTCCTTACACCTACCCGACATCTACTCTGCACCTACCCTACACCTGCCCTGCACCTACTCTGCACCTACCCTACACCTTCCTTACACCTACCCGACACCTAAAAAAAAATGAAAAATGAAATGAAAAAAAATGAAATGAAATTTATTTGCTGCAAACACGGTAACAAAATAGATCACTTTTATAAAATAGAACATGCGTGTTGCGCCATAATATGGCATGCAAATGTCAATGTTAAGCGTTTCTAATTAAAAATGAACAATTATTATGATTATTATGTCAAAACAATTAAATAACATTATGTCAAAACAAGAAGATACCCTAAATTAATTACAATAATACCATTAAAATTAAATAAAATTGTCAACTGCAGTAAAATAACGCTCACTTAATTATATAAAATGTCATTGCGAAAACTGATAATTTAAAAATTCGTCAACATTGTAAAAACAATTGTCTACAAGTATCTTAAACATAGTGGTTTTAAATTTCGATTCAGACAGAGATTTTATATTATGAGGCGACACGTTAAACACTTTTATACACATGTGTTCAATTAATATTGCACATGTAATGTAGAAATGCGGTATTTTTGGATTTTACTCTGGCCACATTAGTTTTTAGTGCTAATTAAGTTTTATTTTATGGCAATACTGCCTGTTCTTTTCTGTCATTGTGCCCATGCACATAAGTAGCTGTAAAAATTTTCATTTTTTGCCACAATACAGCTAAATTTCAAGTTTAAAGCTTGTTTTATTTAACAGGCGTTGTGGTCCTTCGAGCCGGATATGAACCAGCGACTTATGGATTTTCATTTTTTGCCACAATACAGCTAAATTTCAAGTTTAAAGCTTGTTTTATTTAACAGGCGTTGTGGTCCTTCGATAATAAATAAAGTGCTGTGAGTTTCTATGTGTTTTCAAGCGTTTCTGACCAGAATGTACTCTGGGTCGATCGCGCGCGGGTGAAGCGGCTATTGCGCAAATATCCTGTGGAATTCAACAGTGGAAGTCTCAGGCAAACCTATATACAGTTTCCTACGCTTCTCTGGCCATAGCAGAGAAGAATCTGAGCCCAATTTCTATAAAAGTGGTGAAGGTCAACCGACAATTTATTCCAATGAAGGTATCTCGACGTTACATTTTTTAAAAGGCGGTCAATCGAGAACGTTGAGAAGGCGCCGGGGTGCCGGGTGGATGTGATAGCTGGAGCTGTCAATCTGACGTTTGGCTGTCAGCTTGACGTTTCGTCGTTTTCACGTACAAAATCTTTGTTTACTTTGCGGTTTTCGTGCGTTTTCTCCAAAATAAGTGAATACTTGTGGTATTTAAGTGCGGGTTTGTGTGCGTATATAAGTGTGGTGTAATATTTCACGATGCCGGACGACGATTTAAAGCGTTTGCGTATCAAACGGGGTAACCTTAAAGGTATAATAACCCGTATCGAGGGTTTCGTTGACGACCCCGTAAGTTTAGCTTCGGCGGATGTGGACATGCTGCAGGCGCGCAAGGACAAACTCGTGAGTACGCTCAAAGATTACGAAGACATTAATTTAGACATTTTGTCGTTAGATAGCTGTGATACCGAAAATGTTTCATTAATAGAGGAAAAGTATTTTAAAGTGCTTTCTAAGTTAAATCAATGTTTGAAGGATTTGAAATCGGAAGAAGCCTCATGTAATACTAACATTTCCACTTCAAAGCTTCCCAGTATTGATATCCCGATATTTGATGGGAAGGACTTCACCAAATTTAAACCCTTCATGGATCTTTTTATCGCATTAATTGATAATAACAAGTCTTTGTCTAATGTACAAAAGTTTTTCTACTTGAGAAAATATTTAATTGAAGATGCCCTAGCAGTGGTGGCTAATTTACCAATAGTAAATGAATCATACCCTGAAGCTATAATATTACTCAAGAAGCGATTTGACAATAAAGCGCGGTTAATTTCCAATCATATCAATATTTTGTTGGACTTGCCGTGCATGCAGAAGGGGACAGCAAATGCAATTCGATCGCTTATTTCTGAAGTTCAACAGCAATTACATGCGTTGAAAAATTTAGGTCAGGACGTAGATAGTTGGGATATGCTATTGATATCTCTTCTTTCTAAAAAACTGGATTCCTATACAAACAGGGCTTACCACCTCGATAGAGTGGACCTTGATAAAATTCCTACTATGACGGAGTTTATTGCTTATTTAGAAAAAAGGGCTGTAGCCTTGGAGGATAGCTCTCCATCAAGGAGTACTTGCTATGAAAGTACTCAGAAGTATAACCATTCAAAATCTTCTTATTCAAGCGTTAAAGCAAGCCATGTTGTTTCTAACGGTACGACAAAAAGTCTATGCTCTTTTTGTGAAAAACAAAGTCATGCTATTTTTGTGTGTCCCAAGTTTAAAATGGCACCTGTAGAGGGCCGGATTAAGTTCATTGAAGATACAAAACGATGTAATATCTGTCTAAATCCCCACAGTAATAAATGTAAATACAATTTCAAGTGCAGGTTTTGCAAAAAAGATCATAACTCACTTCTGCATGTAGACAAGTCTGATGAGGAGGTAGTCATGTGCTCGAACCAATATAGTAGTAATAAAGTTCTACTTCCTACAGTGCAGGTCAAGCTCATTGATAAATATGGTCGTGAAGAATATGTCAGGGCGCTTCTTGACGGTGGCAGTCAGGGCTCCTTTATTAAGCAGTCTTTAGTTGACAAGTTAAGGCTGACTGTTCATACAAATGATAAACAAACTACTATTATAGGGATTGGCAATAAACAGTCTCAATTAAATAAAACTGTCAATGTTTCAGTTTATTCATGTACTCATGACCTTAAGTTCAATATAAATTGTCATATCATTGAAAATATAACATCACAACTGCCCCAAAAATACATTGATGTTACTAGTTTGGATATTCCACAAAACTTAAAACTTTCTGATGTGAATTTTAATATTCCTTCTGAGATATCTATTTTATTGGGTTCAGACTTGTATTTTAAAAGTTTATTAGATGGTTGTATAAAATTAAAGACCGGTCCAGTACTACAAAACACACTATTTGGCTATATTGTAGCTGGTTCCATAGATTGTACACAATCAACTCATAACAAGGGTGATAATATTATTTCATCTAACTTTGTAACCTGTGAGACTGATAATAAGCTAGGTGATATAATGAGCCAGTTTTGGCTTTCTGAAAAAATGCCTGAAGAGCCTCTGAAAATATCTTCAGAATTTGATAAAGCTGAACAATCTTTTGTGAGTTCAGTGGTCTTGAAAGACAGTAAGTTTTCAGTAGACATGCCTCTCACTGTACCTATAGAGGAGTTGGTGATAGGAGATAGCTTTTCAGCGGCACTTCAGTGTTTTCTGTCCTTAGAAAATAAATTTAAAACTAATCATGAGTACTATGAAAAATATAAAGATTTTATACGCGAATATTTGAAAATGGGTCATGCTAAGATAGTAGATATAAACAGCTATGATGTTTATAATTCTGCAGTCTACTTTCTGTCCCACCATGCTGTGCTCAATGAAGCCAGCAAAACGACAAAATTGCGCGTGGTTTTTAATGGGAGCATGAACTCTAAACTGGGGATTTCTTTAAATGATGTCCTATTGAATGGGCCAGTCATACAAAATGAGCTGTTTGACATCCTCATTTTGTTTCGAACTTATCTCTATGTTCTTATAAGTGACATTAAAATGATGTTTCGACAGATTTTTATTAATGAACAGCACAGACAGTTGCAAAACATTTTATGGAGGGACGACCCTTCAAAGCCTATGCTTTGCTTGCAACTTCAAACAGTGACCTATGGTCTGAAATGTTCAACATTTCTAAGTGCCCGATGTATCTTAGAATTGGCTCAGAGGTTTCATGAAAAGTTTCCTCTCGCAGCCCAAGCTATCAAAACAAATACCTACGTGGACGATGTACTTTGTGGGGCTAACCAGATAGAGACCCTACATGAACTAAAAAATCAGCTGATCAGTTTGTTTAAAGAAGGTGGTTTCACCTTACATAAATGGTGCTCTAACTACAATAATGTTATGAGCAACATACCTACAAACCAGAGATATTTTGATCAGCTTGATTTAAACAAGGATAATGTCATAAAAACATTAGGATTAAAGTATGACATTATAACAGATAAATTCATGTTTTCATGCCCACCTTTTAATGAAACTGACCTTTGTACAAAAAGAAAAATCTTAAGTTTTATTGGACGCATGTTTGACCCTTTAGGGCTTATAAATCCCATCATTATGCTATTTAAAATTTACATGCAAAAATTATATTCATTAAAGATAGGTTGGGACTCTACTTTACCTTCCCATGAAATAGGAGAGTTTCAAAAGCTGTTAATCAGCTTAAAAAACATGTCACCCATTGAGGTTCCTCGATATGCTACCTCAGCTGAGGGATGTTCGGTCCAACTTGTGGGGTATGCCGACGCGTCTTTCAAAGGGTTCGGATGCTGTTTGTATCTTAGAACAATTTGTAAGGATGGCACTGTGAAAACAGATCTCTTATGTGCGAAATCACGTGTTTCACCATTAAGTAGGTCCCACACAATCCCACAGCTTGAACTGAACAGTGCTCTGCTTCTTGCTCAATTAGCAAATAGGGTGAGAAAAACATTAGGAAAATCTTATCCTAATCTTAATGTATTTTTATATTCGGATTCCCAGATTGTTTTACACTGGATAAATTCAACTTCTTTGAAAGGAAAGACCTATATTTCTAATAGAGTTAGGCAAATACAGACTTTGACTGCAAAATGCACATGGTCATTTGTTAAAACTTCAGAAAACCCCGCTGATCTATTGTCGCGAGGTGTTGAACCTGATAAATTAAATAGCTGCTCACTTTGGTGGTATGGTCCACAAAATTTATCAAATGTAGAGTATCAGCATCAAGCTTTTCAAGCAAAAGATTTTATTAGTAATGAGTCAAATGTAGAGTCAAATAAAAACTCTTTTTCAAAGCAGCTTTGCAGTAATTTTTGTAAGGTTGATGATGATTTTAATATTTATGACAAGTACTCAGATTTTAATAAATTGCAGACTCAAATTGCTCTCATTTTACGCTTTAAAAATAATACTTAAAAAGACAGTATTAAAAATACTGGTCCTTCATCTCCCCAAGAATATTCTGAGGCTTTAAAAATTATTATAAAATATAATCAATCACTTTTTTACTCAAAAGAAATAGCGTCACTTTTAAACAACAAGCCTTCTAAATCTTCTATAAGTAACTTGCATCCATTTGTTGATGGTGATGGTATCCTGAGGGTTGGAGGCAGGTTGAGTAATGCTCACAATCTTCCCTATGATAAGGTCCATCCTATCATACTACCAAAGACGTCAAAGTTAACTAATTTGCTAATTTTAAAAGAGCATTTAAGACTCTTACATGCTGGTGCGAAGTTAGTCCTGTCTTCACTATCTCAAAATTATTGGATAGTAAGTGGATTGCGAGAAGTTAAAAAAGTCTTGCGTTCATGTATAAAATGCTTTCGCATAAAAGCTGAGGGTGCCAAACAGCTCATGGGCTCGCTACCTTCAGAAAGAGTGACTGCTAATAGACCTTTTCAAGTAGTTGGGGTAGATTTCTGCGGCCCATTCAATTTAAAAGTGGCTAGGATTAGGAAGCCTATAGTAAATAAAGCATATGTAGCTGTTTATGTCTGCTTCTCTACCAAAGCTGTTCATGTAGAGCTGGTAAGTAGTCTCACTACTGATGCATTTTTAGCCTGTCTTAAAAGGTTTATTGCAAGGCGTGGCCTTCCTAATTTTATATACTGTGACAACGCCAAAACGTTTAAGGGCGCAGATAACCAACTAAAAGATTTGTACAATTTACATGCCTCTCCCAGTCACCGAGATACTGTTCATAACTATTGTTTGAAAAATTATGTACAATTTAAATATATTCCAAGCTATTCACCAGAATTCGGAGGACTGTGGGAGGCAGGTGTGAAGAGTTTGAAGTATCACTTTAAGAGAATTGTTGGTGATATTTCACTTACATTTGAAGAACTCTATACTGTTATTACACAGATAGAGGCAGTGATGAATTCTAGGCCATTGTGTCAACTGTCATCAGATGTTTCAGACTTAAACTATTTATCTCCCGGCCATTTTTTGATTGGCACTCAAATGACCACCTATCCTGAATTAAACTACACTAATATAAACGCTAACAGACTTAAGTTCTGGAACTTATGTACCAAATTGAAGCAGGATTTCTGGAATGTTTGGCATAAAGATTATTTAACGGAATTACAAAACCGTGCAAAGTGGAAACATGATAATGTTAATCTCAAAGTGGGAGACTTAGTCATTGTAAAGATGAGCAATGTTTTACCTATGAAATGGCCTATGGGACGTGTTGTTAAGGCTATTGCTGGCCCGGATGGTAAAATAAGGGTAGCACATGTAAAGATGGCTGATAAAGTTTATATTCGTTCCTACAGGACTCTGTGTCCTCTACCTATGTCCTTTGAATAATATATAGTACCTACTTTGTTTTAAAATCAAATGGTTATTTTTAATAATCTTATTAGATAATACCTAATATACTTAACCTATGTACTTACCTTGTGAATAAAATTAACACTTGACACTTACCTTGTTAATAGAAAATAGTTTAGGTACTTACCAGATGTAACTTACCTTTTGTGAGGCTTCACTTGTGAAATCTTTTCTATGAATTTTATTATGACTAAACTAAAATGATTTTCTTAAAGATAAAAAACTTAACTTTATTTACATTATTTGTATAAGATTTAATTTACTTAAAAACTATAAAATAAAAAGTTCATCTTTTGTAAAATTTGTGAATTAAATAAAATATAAAAAATAAAATATTGTGTAAAATTAGGAAGTAAAAATAAAATAATAGGTTTACTGCATTAAAAACTTTTATTAGGTAAATAATAAAATAAAATTCATAACTTTTATAAAATTTGAACTCCTGGTATCGTTTTCCATGCTATGAACATTCTGTGTTAACTTGTAAGCGGTTGTTTATTTTATAGGTTGATGTAGAGTTTTAAAGCTAGAGTTAATCTTGTTTGCATTATAATTTAAAAACAAAATTTATAGTAGTAATACGCTGTTGTTGCCGCCGGCCAACTCTGTTCAATTAATATTGCACATGTAATGTAGAAATGCGGTATTTTTGGATTTTACTCTGGCCACATTAGTTTTTAGTGCTAATTAAGTTTTATTTTATGGCAATACTGCCTGTTCTTTTCTGTCATTGTGCCCATGCACATAAGTAGCTGTAAAAATTTTCATTTTTTGCCACAATACAGCTAAATTTCAAGTTTAAAGCTTGTTTTATTTAACAACATGTTATAGCTATTACGTTCGAAACTTTTTGTACGATGAAATGGTACAGCCAAGAGATTTGCGTATCTTGATCTGATCAAAAAGGTAGCCTCCCTCTTTTTAAATAAATATAAATTTTTCTTTACAAATACACAAAGTTCCAAAATATACATGCAAGGTAATGTCAATAGATTTAGTTTTTTAAATAAGGGTCTACAGGGCTCAAATGGACCAACACCACACATCGCTCTCACACATTTCTTTTGCATTACAAAAGCTCGTTTCACGTCTACGGAGTTTCCCCAAACAAGTAGACCATATCGCAATGATGAGCACACGTAGCCGTGATATGCTGTGAGGGCTGTCTTTTGGTCACAAATATTTTTTAGACGGTAAAGCGCGTATGTGAACCTAGAGATCTTCTTGCATACTTCATCGACATGCTGTTTCCATGTCAAATATGAGTCAATCGTTATGCCTAAGAATCTTGTAGAAGTAGTTTCTCGTATTGGTGTATTATTATGTGCTATCGACAAGTATAAGGGGCTGCCGTTTTTTTTCATAAACTGCATGAAATTGGTCTTCTCTAAGTTTACTCGAAGTTTATTATATTCTAGCCAGTTAACTACTCTGCACCTACCCTACACCTGCCCTACACCTACACTACACCTGCCCTACACCTACTCTGCACCTACCCTACACCTTCCTTACACCTACCCGACACCTACTCTGCACCTACACTACACCTACACTACACTTACCCTACACCTACTCTGCACCTACCCTACACCTTCCTTACACCTACTCTGCACCTACACTACACCTACACTACACCTGCCCTACACCTACTCTGCACCTACCCTACACCTTCCTTACACCTACCCGACACCTACTCTGCACCTACACTAAACCTACACTACACCTGCCCTACACCTACCCTACACCTTCCTTACACCTACCCGACACCTACTCTGCACCTACACTACACCTACACTACACCTACTCTGCACCTACCCTACACCTTCCTTACACCTACCCGACACCTACTCTGCACCTACACTACACCTGTCCTGCACCTGTTACCTACCCTACACACTTACCCTACATGTAAACATTTTGTATGGGAAAATGTTATATCTTTTTTTTATTGTAATTTTTCCAATTATTGTTTAAATATATTTTTTTGATACAAACCTTCTCCTGACAATAACGAACACATAAATGAAAGATTTATCCAATTTAGTGCAGTCGTTTGGAAGTTATGCGCGTACATACATTTCGGTAATTCATTTTTATTTATAGTACCTGGTTGACCGAGCTTAGTTCGTTTATTTTTTTTGTAAGACACCTACGCATTTAGATGAATTCAACTTATTTCATACGTTCAGAAGAAAACACACGCGGCTAGACATAGTACTTGTAGCACTTTATACGAGTAGCATTGACTTATGAGCTACTCATGAGCAATAGATCCAGCTATCCTTTTCGTTTTTATGGTCCTTTTCTTATTGGCTTGGTGCGATTTGCACATCATCGCCACAGTCATCTTATAATATCTTATACTTTAAATGAGCAAGATAAGAATAATAAGAATCTCGGAAACGGCTGCAATGATTTCGATGAAATTTAGCAGTTTAGTTTCGGGTGCGATAAATCGATTTTGCTAGGTTGAATTTTTAGAAATAATTTATTTCCCCGTATTTTCAGGCTTAAAAGAACGCGAACGCGATATCATTGAAATAGAAAGGTTATTTTGACTCAGTCGGGACACCGCGAGTTTGCAGTTCGAATCTCGACGGATATATATTTTTAATTTCTTTGTTCTTTTTTCGTTCCTTTCTTTTTTTATTCGTTATTTTCTTTTTAATTCTTTCATTTAGTTATTTAATTACAAAATTGAAAGAAAATTTCAGATAAATTTTTTCGTGGTCTGAAAATTTTCCATCAGATGGTCCGAGTAAAACGAGGAAACGAATATGTATTATAAAATAATAAATTAGGATCGGACTTTGAATAAGATTCAGAAAGGATTATTACAGAAAAATAAATTATTCTCATACGACTTAATCTACCAACTTATTAGCATTAGTTCCAATTTTGGCCATTTCACAGATACAGTGGTAAAGGCGGCGCTAGTAGTAATATAAAATTGCATTTTATAATGAGGTTGCGTGGATAAAATATAATTTCCCATTTCTTTGTATCTAAATATCTAAAAATACTTTAAAAAATAATATTTTATCACTATGTGAGTTGGGAGAACTTTCGCTCTAAGAAAAAATCTAGAAATTTCGAAGAATATTTTTATTTCTGTTATATTTTTTAAATGATAAAATAAAAAGAACACATAAAATGTAACATTTATGAGACATTTTACGGGCTTACCGCGATATTATTTTTGTTGAGGAGACCCGCGACCATGGTGCTTGCAACAGCGCCGAAATATCAGGTCTCCTCAACAATAAGTTTAATTAAAAATCCTTTTTAAACAAGCTTTTAAAGCCGTGGAGTGGAGTATCTTTGTTAAGATAAATCCAACGAGCCCAAACACGACTAGGTTGTGGTGTGTATTTAAGGAGTTCCTATGGCCACCTTCCGGCTCCATCATGAGACCCTGGACATCACGTATGACTAAAGATATTGTTAAGACAAATCCAACGAGCCCAAACACGACTAGGTTGTGGTGTGTATTTAAGGAGTTCCTATGGCCACCTTCCGGCTCCATTATGAGACCCTGAGCATCACGTATGACTCAAGATTTTGTTAAGATAAATCCAACGAGCCCAAACACGACTAGGTTGTGTTGTGTATTAGAGGAGTTCCTATGGCCACCTTCCGGCTCCATTATGAGACCCTGGACATCACGTATGACTAAAGATCTTGTTAAGACAAATCCAACGCGCCCAAACACGACTAGGTTGTGGTGTGTATTTAAGGAGTTCCTATGGACACCTTCCGGCTCCATTATGAGACCCTGGGCATCACGTATGACTCAAGATTTTGTTAAGATAAATCCAACGAGCCCAAACACGACTAGGTTGTGTTGTGTATTAGAGGAGTTCCTATGGCCACCTTCCGGCTCCATTATGAGACCCTGGACATCACGTATGACTAAAGATAATGTTAAGACAAATCCAACGAGCCCAAACACGACTAGGTTGTGGTGTGTATTTAAGGAGTTCCTATGGCCACCTTCCGGCTCCATTATGAGACCCTGGACATCACGTATGACTAAAGATTTTGTTAAGATAAATCCAACGAGCCCAAACACGACTATGAAATGAAATGAAATGAAATGAAATATTTATGAAATGAAATATTTATTTGCTCGAAATATGGTACATAAAGATCGTTTTGTTTTCAAAAAGCCTCTCACATTTCACCAGATTTGGCATGCAAAAATTTTTTTTTTAAATAAATGGATTGAAAAATACAGACCAAAATAAGGCTACTTCTTAACTTAACATGCTATCATGTGACGTTCAAAAATTCATGTACAGAATAAAACATTCTTTCCTTTAAATATGTCAACAGCTTAAGTCTAAACAATTTACTTGGTAATAATTTTATGTCCTTAGGTATAGCATTATAAATTTTTACACACATTCCATTACACTGATTTCTATAGTATGTCAATTTGGGTAAACTAATATAAACTAATCTTTCGGGGTCTCGTGTATTCCTCGAATGAACATGCTTTTTCTGTTTAAATAATGTAATATTATTTTTGACAAAATTGGCTACTTCAAATATATATATGCAAGGTAGAGGCAAGATTCCTAGAGACTTAAACAATGGCCTGCAAGACTCCCGTGGCGCTTTACCACACATTGCCCGCACGCATCTTTTTTGGGCTACGAATAAATGATGCCAATCTGTAGAGTTTCCCCAAACTAAAATGCCATATTTGAGAATAGACGCTATGTATCCATGGTAGGCTGCTAGGCAAGATTTCATAGCTGAAGTATCTCGGAGTCGTCTCAAGACGTAGGCATACCTATGTAATTTATTTGCTACTGTCTGCACGTGAGATTTCCAGTCAAAACTGTCATCTATTTCAATGCCTAAAAATTTTGTTTTATTTACTTCTTCAATTCTATGTTCTCTATAACTAATATGTAATGTCTTTTTATTCCGTCTATTTGTTCCAAATTGTATTAAGTTAGTTTTATTTAAATTTACTGTTAGGTTATTACTACTAAGCCAACTTATTATAGCGTTAATCGTATTATTAATGTCTAATTCATAATTAACATGGTCAGTTTTTTGAGGTATTATTACGGACACATCATCAGCGAACATAATATATAGGCTAGGTTGTGCTGTGTATTAGAGGAGTTCCTATGGCCACCTTCCGGCTCCATTATGAGACCCTGGACATCACGTATGACTAAAGATCTTGTTAATACAAATCCAACGAGCCCAAACACGACTAGGTTGTGTTGTGTACTAAAGAAGTTCCTATGGCCACCTTCCGTCTCCATCATCAGACCAGCTCCATGGTACCATATTATTGCATTGTCATCGCGGTTACATAAGTGTACCAAATTTCAGCAAATTCCAATGGCAGCAAGTGCTTCAAATTTGAGTTGCAAGATTTCGCCCGAACATACAAACCCACACCCCCACCCACTCACATACAGTGCAAGCTAATAAAATTAAAGAAAAAAAACCTTTTTTAAAAACAAGCTTTTATTATTTGTTAAGAAAATGAACTAAAAAGTTAAAAATAAATTAACGCTAATTAGAAGTATAACACTTTATAAGTTCATTGTAACCTTTAACGATAATTAAGCTTCTTTGTCTACGACAAAATAATTCCATATCGTAATCATATATTTTTAACACCAAAACTTTACACCTTAATTATTAAATCTTCCCGTTTTTATTACAATCCCAATTTTATAAATAAAAAAGCGTGTTACATTGTGATAGCTTAATTATACCATCAAAATGTAACACGCTTTTATTATTTATAAAATTGAGAATGTAATAAAAACGGGAAGATTTAATAATTAAGGTGTTAAGTTAACAAATAATAAAAGCTTGTTTTTAAAAAAGGTTTCTTTTCTTTAATTTTATTTTTAACTTTTTAGTATGTTTAATTCGAGATTTACTACGACGTAGTTAGTAGCGCGTAGCAGCGTTTTTCCGTTATGTAGTCCGTAGTACGTTCACATAATAATGTGCTGCTTTGAGCACTTAAAGTTTATGTATTTTATTTATATTTAAATATTTCATTTTTTTTGTTTGTAGTAGGGTAAAATAATGTTTAAATTAGTTATGTAATCACTAGTTAGTTATTTGTAACATTTCTCATTCTATCCATTTCTTTTAATGCATCAACATTACAAGGTTTCTTCGAAATCAACTTGGAGCAGTCAAGTTCTTCGATTCGAAGTCCTGCTAAAGACTTAACTCTGCTTAAAGCCACATAAGCTTGACCAGCAGCAAATAATTTAGAGCCTAGATAAATAACAGCATGATCTACAGTAGTTCCCTGCATTTTGTGCACAGTTGAAGCCCAAGACAAGACAATCGGAAGCATTCTTCTTTCAGCTGTGCCGTAATTAATTTAGCAGGAAATTGAATTGATTTAGGCTGTATTATGTGAATGCCATCCTTACCAAAGTCTACGCGAACCGATGGTATATCGCTATCGTATAGTTGAGCTCGTCTGTAATATGGCCATATGATTTCAGTGATGTGATGTGACCTATTGCTCCATTCACAAGTCCCTTAGCAACGTCAACGTTAGACCACAACATAACTTTAGCACCAACAAATATTTCTAGTTCTTTTGGAAGACCTCCTGTTTTGTTAATGTCTGAGTGAATTATATTATTAATATCAATCTGATCATTGTTTTTTTTTTCATCAATTAATTGATCTTGGGCTGTTATTTTAAACATTTGTGTATTCTTCTTCCTAAAATGTTCGAGAACAGCTGCATTATGTTTATTGACCTGCTGATTCGTTGAGTAAATACGTAGAGCTTTTTCAATCGAGAACTCTCCAGAGTTATTTGAAGATACTTTCTGCATAAGATCAGAAAAGTGTTCGGTAGTCATCTCACCTACTCTTAAAGCGTTCAATATATTCACGAACTTGTCGCAACCTTTCTCGGTGGGGTTGTGTCGTTTAATTACGGAGTTCCTATGGCCACCTTCCAGCTCCATCATCAGACTTTGGTTACCATTTAGTATCAAAGTATTCGTCAAAACCAATCCAACAAGCCCAAACACGACTATGTTATGTTGTGTATTTGTGGAGTTCCTGTGACCACCTTCGGGCTCCATCATGAGACCCTGGACATCACGTAGGACTGAAGATCTAGTCAAGACAAATCCAACAAGCCCAAACATGACTAAGTTATGTTGTGTATTTGTGGAGTTCCTGTGGCCACCTTCCGGCTCCATCATGAGACCCTGAACATCACGTATGACTAAAGATCTTGTTAAGGCAAAACCAACAAGCCCAAACACGACTCGGTTGTGTTGTGTATTTAAGGAGTTCCTGTGGCCACCTTCCGGCTCCATCATGAGACCCTGGATATCACGAATGGCTAAAGATCTTGTTAAGACGCATCTAACGAGCCCAAACACGACTAGGTTGTGTTCTGTATTAGAGGAGTTCCTATGGCCACCTTCCGTCTCCATCATCAGACCAGCTCCAAGGTACCATAATATTGCATTGTCATCCGATTTATACATGAATGCAAAATTTCAGCTCAATCGAAAACTGGGAAGTGGATCAAATTTAACTTGCAAGATTTGATTACAAACAGACAACGGGACAGGTGAAACTAATTAAAAGCTTGTAAAAAGCTTGTAATAATATCGCGGTAAGCCCGTAAAATGTTTCATAAATGTTATGATAATGACCGCGAAAGTTTAAAATTATATAAATAAAATGTAACAACGACAGCGGTAAATAATATATGAAAAAAACATAAAAATGGAAAGTTCAGAATACGACCTCGAGACCTTAGTCTTCTTAGTCACGCGGTCTCCCGACCGAACCAACGTTACGTTATAGGAGATAGTGAAATTTCTTATTTGTTCTTACGATATTCCGTAGCTATTTTTTAATGTTTGAAAACACGGGGAAAACCCTTTTCACTAGGAATGAAACCTAGCTGGATCGATTTATCGCCCCGAGATCCCCTATATACCAAATTTCATCGAAATCGTTGCAGCCGTTTCCAAAATTCTTATTATTTATAGAATAGATAGATAAATGTATACAAGAATTGTTTGTTAAAAGTATTAGATAGATATACATAGAATAAAATAATTATTAATAAAAACAAAAAACCCGACTGCGTGTATAATTAGTATTTTCAAACTTAATTAATAAACGAACTGAAAAGCTGCAAGCAAGGTGTTTTTGTTTTGTTTTGAATGATCATAGTTGATAGTGTTCACAATAGCAGTCGGAGGCATCAAATTGTTCATAATTCAGACTATGATGGAACATATTGGGCCTACAGTTGCCTGGAAGAGATTGCTACCCTATCAATAAGGTCGCCTGTTCCTTCACCTCCATTATTTCGATTGTCTTGTTCTGTATGTTTTATATTACGTTTTTGTGTCAATTATGTATATTTGTATTGTATTGTGAATATTATTGATGCCTCCGACTGCTATTGTGAACACTATCAACTATGATCATTCAAAACAAAACAAAAACACCTTGTTTGCAGCTTTTCAGTTCGTTAATTAATTAAGTTTGAAAATACTAATTATACACGCAGTCGGGTTTTTTGTTTTTATTAATAATTATTTTATTTGAATCTTTTTTGTTTTTGTAATGAATACATTTATAATTATTAATATTCCTTTATAGAAATAGAAACTAAATTTAATCTTCTTCATATTAACTATTTAAATCATCAGTTCATACAATGTAATTCCCGTAAACGTTGAAGTTCATTCAAAGAATTTTGATCATGACAATGTGGTCGATTTAATAGTTTTTTTGGATCAAGGGTACTGATAGCCAATCCATTTAATGTTTTTACTCGACTTAGAGCTACATACGCTTGACCTTTTGCAAATATACGTGAGCCGAGGTCTACAACCGCCCGATTGAGTGTGGTACCTTGAAGCTTATGAACTGTTACAGCCCAATAAAGGATTAAAGGCAACATTCTGCGTTAAATTTTTCCTTGTCCCCGAAGCGCATCAAAATCAAAGGTACAGGGTTCAATACGAACACCAACCCCTGGTTCGTTATTTTTGATTGTAATGTCGTCAAACTCAACAAATACAGCTTGTGGTAACTACAACTGCAATAACATAAGCCCGAAGGCATTTAATTATATATAATATTTTTTTAAGTGGGATTTTTAGCCAGCTAAACTGTTACCACCTTCACCGCGTGGATGCAGTGTTTGGGAAATGAAAAAAAAAAAGAAGAAGGCAAATGTATAAAAAGAAAATATATTTAAAAGAAAAACAGACATCGATGGCTATCAACCAGCCGAAAGAAGCGAAAATATTGACACAGAGACATGGAAAAAGTGATTCGTGAAGAATAAAATACAGAGGAGTGTTTGTACACGGAATAATTTCCATTTAAAAAAAAAGAAAACAAGAGAATAAAGACACAAGAAAAGGTACTGTAAGGCCGGAAGAAGCGGAAACAGTGAATAAAACATGTAACAAAAGGAATTACAAAAACAAGTAAGCAAAGAATCAAATTACATCAGAATGATGGATAAATATAAGTATGAAATAACTAAAAGATGGAAATATTTAGCGAAATAATAACGCATAAAAAGTGAAAAGAATGCACGGCTCGACGAGACGGCGACGACGACGTCACCGCGTCAGCAAATTGTCGGTTATCGACACGACTTGTGCAATGGAATAGTGTAATTTATGAAAAGTGGAACACGAGTGAATAAAACTCGAAAATGTTTCATGACAAAATAATGCAAGTTTAATAAATAATTATAATAAAAGAAGGCAGTTTCAAAGGACAACAGCAACATACTGCAGATATGGAGTTGAAACTCATGAAGCTGAAAATTTTATTATTCATATGACGCAAATTATCAAGAAAATACTACTAAAGTCTGATCAACCGAAAGCAGTGAAAAATCCAGATTATTTGTGAGGGTTACGAAGACTCGAACCCAAGACCACGCGGTGGTATTGACCATTACGCCGCGCATGGCAGTTTATTGACCGCGTTACACGACACGCGCGACATGAAGTTTACGCCGAATCAGCAACTTACGCTTGCATTCGAAGTAGCAACCGGATGTGTTGCGAAACTTGAAAAATAATAAAAGGTAGCAGGATACATACCTACCTATAGATACCATTAATAAGGTATTGAAGACCAACTAGGAAAATAACTAAGTTTGATATGAAGATTTGGTTTAAAAAAAAAGTACCTCAGAAATGAGAGTCAGCCACTCTATTCGATCATAGTGCGAACTGCGTTCCTCCGTGAGAATGTTTGGTACCAAGAAGGTTAAAAAAAAAAAAGAATTCCAGACAGAAAGGGTATGAATGCGCGCACGACGCAGCCCAACAACATAGAGCACAATATGCTTATAATGGAAAATATATAGATAAGACGAATTAACCATTTTAAAACACAAGGATTTAGAAACATCACAAGGATTTGACAGTTTATTTTAAAACACAAGGATTTGGAAACATCTCAAGGATGTGACAGTTTAATTAATCAATAATTTTATATTTTTGTACATAAAGTAGGTATATTTAATTTTAGATCCAATTTTAAAAAAATGTTCGTTAAGTTTTAATTTTATGAAACCAAGTAATACGCCTCACATTTTTTTTTCTAGCACCCCGGGGGTGAAAGGGACTTTTCGGGGGAGTTGTAGTGTACGTTTCTTTCATTATTCTTGGGCACCCTCTGCTAATATTGCAATGACGTAATTGCAGAATAACAAAGGAAAAAGATATTGTATTTTTAGTAAAATAAACATTGAATATCAAATTACAAAACGATCACCATATATGTAGTAACCTAATTAACTTGTTTATAATAACAATGTAATAAGAGTATTAAATTCAATATTGTAATATGATCTATTTTAGATAAAGTAAATGTCACGGTTAACTCTAAGGTTCAAAGACCATTTCTAGTTTACTATAAATACCTATGTATTTTATTCAATAAATGTTCAGTTAATCACCAACATTCGTCGTGTCATTATACTCTCCTACGCCGCGCACTTTATGGAGTTACTCCCAGCTTATGTTATTATTATTATTATTGCGCACACTTGTCACTTTTTGTTGCCCAGACATGGCTAGTATAGTATTATCTGTGCCCAGATTGATGTTTATAAATAATTACTGCCACACATACTGAAATAACAATGAGTACCTAATTCGTTAAAACGTTGATAGATAGATAGATATATCGTGAAGTGTTTTTAGCATTTTTCATTCCAATTTACATTTAAACATATAAGTCATGTATATTTTTGGAGACTACTCATAAGCCTCTTTATTTTGATACCCCACTCGATAGGTTTTGGAAAGATAAAATTTTTGAAATCCGTATGTTTTGGCGCTAAAAACCGGCCATCTTGTTTTTTATAACTTTGATGTACCCAGTGTCACTCTCATAAGTAAGACGAATCGAACAACACCTTTTAAGCTGAAATCCATCAAGCCGTTTAGGCTGTAGAGCGTGCCAAAGAAATATACATACATATATACACTCGAAAAACATAACCCTCCTTCTAAAGCAGTCGGGTAATAAAAATAGTAAAACGCATTTACCGCACAGTTTACTGCCTTCGTAAGTTCAATTTTCGATCAGTGTACTGAAAAGCTATTTAACGTCATAATTGTCACTTTAACCGAGCCTAAAATCAATTAAAACCTCGCCCCTTAAACTTAATTAAACCTAAAATCACAGTTTAACCACCATCAATTTCCACCTAGATCGAATTTACGTTGGTTACTACGTTAGTATATTATCTACATGTATGGGTATTTTGAATAATGAGGGTGCAGTAATTTTAAACTGTTTTTGTTTCTTAGATAATGAATGAATTGTTATTTTTTCTATAGTAATATTATAAAGAGGAAACCTTTGTATTTTTGAATGTTTGTAACGAAACTAAAACTAACTGAACCGATTTTAAAAATTCTTCACCATTAGAATGTTACATTATTCCTGAGTAACATAGGCTATATTTATTACTAGAAAAAATAAGGAATCCTTGCTAAAACTTCTATGCAACAACTTTTCCCAAGGAACATGGGTTGAAAACCCCCAAAAAAATTTCCACATCCTATACAAATTAGTAAAGTTGATTGTATATTTTGTATAAAAAATCGTTTTTTTTGGGGGGTTTTCAACCCATGTTCATTGGGAAAAGTTGTTGCTTATGATGGTCTGAACATCATAAATTTAAATTTTGCTAGGGATTACAAAATCATGCTGTATGTCCAACTATTGTAGTTAAGTCACTATAACCACTTTAAAAAAAAGTTAATAAAAAAGCTGAACAAAACAAGACCATGATAACCGTACCTTTGTATTAATCTTTATTAAAATAATTCATTCCATATTCAAAAGTGTTTCAATACCTATAGATAATTTTTTGAAATACTCAAATCGGATTTTCCATTCAGAAGATATTACGAAGTTAGGAAAATAAACACCGCCGCCGCGCAATGACCAGTATGGCCCCACGCAAAGCAGCCGTAGCGTAGGCACGATGTGCTAACTAAAACATGTTCCGTTTAGACGTTGCACGGGACAAACACATGCCAAAGCCGACGTTAAATTTGATAAATCCTCTGAATCCTCTGTATCTCATTAGACTAACTGACAGGGTAACCAGCCCCAAACTGTTAATGTGCCCTCTGTATCCTCTGAGTCATTTTTTAACAATATCCAGTTTATGAAATCTCCTCGAATCTTACTCTAAGGTACTTACCTCACGTCATGTTGGAGACCAAAATCGCAGATCATACCCTATCATTCCTTATCGACACTGGATCTAGTCAGCCTTATTAAAAAACAATCTATCGAGCATTACCCAAAGCTCAACAATGAAAGAATTAAATTGAAAGGAATCAATTCCGATGGTTGTCTTATAGAGACACTAGGTCACTTCAAAATCACTCATTTTTCCTACCTTATCAGAAATTTCTCACAAATTTCATGTTGTCGATGCAATAAACCTTGGCTATGACGGTACCATAGGCAGTGACCTTTTAAATAATTTGGATGGGAAAATAGACTATAATAAAATACACCCCAAATCCGTAACATTGTGTTAGTTATGAGTGCATACCTACACCTCTTTGCCTCCTTGGCTGTTGCTGGCCGTAAACATTTAGATTATTTTTGAATTAAGAAAATAAGTTTTAACGTGAGTAAAAGAGCAGATTCTATTTCGATTTTCCGATGTGCGTAGACGGACATTTAAAATGATAATATATGGTTTTCCCTGAGAAATCCTGACACTAGGGAATCTCAGGAAAAAACATTTAATATCTTTTCTAAAGACCGTCTATACATCAGAAAATCGAAATAGAATCTGCTCTTTTCCGGAAAAGAGGGGGAGGGATGTTAGGTATGAGTGCATACCTACACCTCTTTGCCTCCTTGGCTGTTGCTGGCCGTAAACATTTAGATTATTTTTGAATTAAGAAAATAAGTTTTGACGTGAGTAAAAGAGCAGATTCTATTTCGATTTTCTGATGTATATAGACGGTCTTTAGAAAAGATATTAAATGATTTTTCCTGAGATTCCCTAGTGTCCTTTCGAAGTCGCCCACCCCACCGTCGCACATTGTGACGAAGATGAAGTACATCGAACCAGTTTATACGATTTTACCTCGAAGCGAGACCGTGATTCAGTGCACATTCAAAAATCCTGAAATCAAATCTCTCCGAATCTCTCTTAGTAGCCAACTGCATTGTAAAAGTGAAATCTAATAACCGAGTAAATATAACCGTATTCAACACATCCGATGTATCATCATCGATTCTAATCATGAACATAATCTGGAACCTCTTGATGTACAGTCTATCCATTCAATTCTAGATCAACAAAACCCATGCTCAAATACTACTGAAAGAACTAAAAATGTTTTAGAACAACCTACGAATGTCACACCTCAATCACGAGGAATCCGAATATTTGACTGATGTCTGCTCCAGATATTCATACATTTTCCACCTACCGGATAACAAACTGACTTGTACTTCCAAAATACAACATCAAATTCAAACAGAAAATGATTATCCTATACACACTCCGATTCCCCGAATGCCACAAACAGGAAGTAGAGAAACAGATAAATAAAATGTTAGAACAAGACATAATTTCTCCTTCCATTTCTCCCTGGTCTTCGTCTATTTGGATTGTGCCAAAGAAAATGGACGCTTCAGGAATCGAAAATGGCAAGTAGTCATCGACTATAGGAAATTAAACGACGTTACTATCGGTGAAACTTACCCCATACCTCAGACATCAGAGATTCTAGATCAACTAGGCAAAAGCAAATACTTCTCAACCCTTGACCTTGCATCCGGCTTTCATCAAATCCCAATAACCGAAAACGATGTTCCCAAGACTGCGTTCTCCGTCCCTCAGGGACACTTCAAAAAACTTCCAATTTAATCGAATACCATTTGGGCTCAAAATCCTTATTTGAGGGGGAGAGTAGGGATTAAAGGTTTGTATGGAAAGTCTGTCATTTCTAAAGATAGAAACTTAAAAATTTGGGTTTAGGCAGAGATTATTAAATAATTTAACACATATTTTAGCCCTTTTTAGAAATCCCTATTTTAAATGGAAAGTAAGGATAAATGTTGTTATGGAGAGTCTGTCATTTCTAAAGGTAAGAACTTGAAAATTTGGATTAACAAATCATTTGATTCATGTTTAAGTATTTTTTCGAAATCCCTATTCTTAAGTACAAATTACCGTATAATACCCTAAGACTGTTATATATGTCAATGGCAGATTCAATTATTAACTATGGTATTTCTAGTTATGGCAAAACGTATAAAACTTATCTACAAAGTATTTATAATTTACAACTAAGGCTATTAAAAGCTATTTTTATTTTATTTTTTATTTATTTATTTATTTAACTAATAATACAAAGGACGTCATCCTTACAGGGGCGCCCCCAAGTCGATGACGCCACTAACAAATTTACACATAATATTATAAAACGACAATTAAATTAATTATTCTATGATTACAATATACATTTCGCCAAATACAATTAAGATAGAATATAGTGATTGTCACAGTCCAAGATCATTTGAATTTTTCTTTAAATTAAAAATTTGATAGTACAGTCCAACTAACCTAAATAATACGAATAACATTGTAACTGCACACTTGATCTCTATAATAATTAAAATTGGCCAATGATCATCTAGTAGCGGAATCGTACTACTTTGTGTGAGTAACCCAAGCTCTTTTAGAAGATTACAGTGAGCTCGTTTTTCTTGGGCATTCTAACTACGAAATTAAACAAAGTGTCTCTGTACAACATCTATGTAATTCCTAGCTATCAATTCCTCCCTGCTCGATCATCAGGGAAGTTATAAAAAGTAGAAAATATCATTGAATGAACAATGTATTTCCTACATAGCGTATCGCCCCAGGTTTTGGTCTTTTATCGACCTGAGCTTCCTCGGAAGCTCTAGCTCATTATGAGCTTCTAGTTCTCATAAGAACTTTCGTTGAGTCTCTCTTCCTCAACAGAATAGCCGTGCTCCAAGTCTCTCTAATGATACTGCTCGGAGACGGCCACTCTTGCCCTCGCCCTGGGCAACCTTTCCCTTAAGCTATGTCAACCGTATTGAAAAATACAGTTACATAATCTCTCTGTGTCTTCCATACTACCATCCCACAAGAGATCCAGCAAGATCCAGCAAGATCCAGCCCTGACGAAGGAACTAGTTTTAGTTCCTTCAGCTAGTTGATTGCTAGACCCCAGATCCCGAGCAAGACAACAGTTCAGAAGCAAAGACCCGATACGCACACACCTTTACAGCAAACCAACTGTTAAAGCATTTACGAGGCGAGCGAGAATAAACGCCCCGCCAACGCGCTCTCTGTGAGACACTGCCCATTCTGTCCTCCAGAACGCTCCTGACCTCCCCTCACCACAGAGGTGTAGGAAAAGGTTAAAAAAATAGACAATCCCGAAGGATTGTCTACAGCGGACTCTGGTCCGACCGGTGCGCCTTAAGCGATGGATGGAGACCAAAGTCCCTTCGTTGAAAGCATAAGCTTCTCGTGGTAAGCCGAAGCTAGTGGACTACGTCCAATCGATACTAGCCGTAGCGTTCCCGATACGGCTGAGCCGCTGTGGTAACCTTTTAGGAGGCTAATCCTGGTCTTCCACCGAAGTGTCCGACGTATTGCGTTCGATGGGAGTGAAGGGAATATAACCCCTTATATATACATTTAAATACTTATTTAAACATATTAAATAACTCCCAACTCTCTGCTCATCTCCTGCCGAACTGATCCACTGGTTCGAGTATGCTCCATGTTCCCTTCGCAGAGTGCAACAATATTTCTCTGAAGGGAACGGTGCTATATGCACCCGGTCCTTTTGGGACACTACTCTTTTGGGATTGCATAACTATCCCTTGTCTCGCGTGATCTAAGCCACAGCAGCATGTGGTCATAGATTCATTCACCAAAGCCCATTTAGCAGATGCATTTACAATCATATGCACTGATATCGCTTTACGATATTCGGGTCTTATTCTGCTTTGTGATTATACATTACTTAGAGCATAACTCGAGCAGCTTCACGTCCAGAGCAGAAAACTTCACAGAAAGTCGCTCCGCAGACTTGCGTCTCAGAGGAGTCATTAGCCTTCGCCGATGCCACTACCGGGGGTAATACTTGAAAGACCTTCATCAATTCTAAGCATCTTGAGGTCCACAGCGCACAGATGTGGACAAGTCCCATCGGCAAAGATGTATTCAAGTTGCTATATGCGTCTCGATCAATCAGCGGTTCAGAGCTGGGCATGCAGTGTCAACATCAGCTAATGACGGGTATACCACATCTTCAAGCGTCAGACATGGTTTTGAGTGCCCATGTCCGGGGTAAAGGGTCGCGAATCCTCTTCCCTAGTCATGGCCCTCGTTAATAGTTAGAATACATTGCGGATGGGCCTTTGCCATTTCCTCTCCCCATTCTGCGTGCTTGGGCGACACGTGAGGTGGTTCTTATTAGGACAGCGGCATTGGAGACAACGCGGATTCGTGAGAGGTTCCAGATCCATAATGCGTTGCGGCCGATGGTCTACGTATGCTTGTCCTCTGTTAAGTAACTCTAGAGGTATAGGCTCCAGCCGGCATCTGTATCCGCTATCTAGCATCATCCACTCAGCCACCATAATATATTCTACCAGGATGTGCAGACCACACTGGTTAGTTTGGATTAGTCAATAAAGGTTTAAGGGTGGCCCCTTTGCCTCTCAGGATGCCGTCGTCTCAAGCTAGGCGGCGTAAGAGACGAACAGGGGAAGTTTTTAGCAGCGCCTGTAACTTTGGTTATAGCAAATATTTTCATATTTTCCAAACCTATATTGAACTTTTCAGTCAATATCCAAACTTTAACATATTATGATTTTTATCATTAATACTTGTCGCCTCCGACTATCACTGGCCGACGGCTGCCTTCCCCATGAGTATACGGGAGAGTCGCATCGACGGTACGCGTAAGGTCAACACGGATTTTCCAACAAAGTTTCCCAATTTTGCTGAAACTCACAATATAGATGTAAGTCGGTCTCAGCATCACACGTATGCTCTTAGTTTGGCGCTATCTCTTTTAGTTTTTGAGTTATTCGAAAAAGTTCAATACAAGAACGTATAACGGAAGTGAAAAATGTCCAAATACGGTTTTAAACCTTGTATTCGGAGTTCCCATGCACAGGGATAGCTATTGCTCGTTCGTTGGCATCGTCTGCTCTCAGCCACATATAAATAATTCGCTTTTTAGGAAACATAAAATTTTCGGCTCCGCGCCATGCTTTTTATTTAGCCTTATTTCGATTTTTTCTATGCCATTCAACAGACACACGTTGTTAGACATAGTTTTATTTTACCTTAGGGTTGTGGGGTTACAACATTATTATACTTAACAACTATATAAAATATCATATCTATACGCATCAATCATCAGTCTTACACAAGAAATTTAGTGTAACATAATAATAATAATAATAATAATAATCAATTCAATTCAATTCATTCAGTTCAATATAAACCAATATAAAATAATTATTTAGTCAAATAATGAAGTAGTGCATTCGTGAAGTTCGCCAGTTTACAGTGAAATAGGTCAACACCATCTCTACCAATCTCATTAAGTAAGCGGATAGCGACCGTAAGAGGAGCGTATTTTAATATGTTTGTTCTGCTCTTTGGTACGACCAAGTCTTCGTCACGTGGCCCTCGTCGTAGTCTGGTATTGGGCACTCTAACTCCTATTGCCTCCAGTATTAAAGGATTATGCAAGTAACCACGAAAAACCTGAAAAACATATGTACAGAGAGCTAATTTCCTTCTCACTTCTATCTGATAGTATCCAATCATTCCAAGCAGAAATTTCGTGGGATATATCACTGGGTAAGATGGATATATTCCGAACTGTTTCTTATACATACACCTCAAGAATTTGTTTTGTATGTTTTCCATCATTGACACATATTTTATCTCATGAGGGTTCCAAACAATTGAGCATGTCTCCAATTGGCTTCTTACTAGTGCATTATACAGGGATTTTATAGCTAATATACTGTATAGATCTTTAGTTTGGCGAAGTACGAACCCTAAATTTCTATATGCTTTCTTGCTGATTGCCGTAATATGGTCTCTAAACGTCAAGTCATCCCTAATTTGAACTCCCAAATCTCGCACCGTTGTGGCTCTTGTCAATTCCGTGTCATTAATTTTATACGTGTAATTGAGTGGCTTATGCGCCCGAGTGTATGACACTATATTACATTTCTTAACATTAAAGTCCAATTTATTACCTTGACTCCAATGTACCACTCTATCTATATCATTTTGTAGACGCTGGCAATCCATAATATTACTTACTGAAGTGTATAATTTAAGGTCATCTGCAAACAGGAGACATTGTGATTCCCGTACAACATCTGGTAAGTCATTGATCATCAACAAAAACTCTAGAGGCCCTAAATTGCTGCCTTGGCTTACGCCTGAGTTGGTTGTGTACTCTTCTGAAATGAATCCTCCGTATTCTAAATACTGCCTGCGCTCCGCGAGATAATTGGCAAAGAAGTTTAGTAAAGCCCTTGTAAAACCAAGCTTTGCGAGTTTTTCAAGAAGTATATCACTATTTACGCTATCAAATGCTTTTTTAAAATCAAAATAGGCTACGTCCACCTGGCCCCCAAAGTGGACGTCCAGTGCAGAAGACGTATATTGCACAAAGGTAATTAAATTTGTATGTGTGCCTCTACCTGGACGGAACCCATGCTGGCAGTCAGAGAGACGAGGGCTTACTTGTGAGAGAATATTTTTATACAAAGCCGATTCGAAAACCTTAGAAAACGTTGAGGGTACGCCCACTGGTCTGAAGTTCGATAAATCCGTACCAGTACTACTCTTCTGGATTAGCGTTACTCGGGTTATCTTCCATTCTTCTGGAAATGTGCCTGTAGCTAAACAAAGGTTAAATATGTATGTTAGCGGATCGGCTAAAACAGAAGCACAGTCTTTTATGATAAAAGAAGGAATTTCATCTGGCCCCGCGGATTTTTTAGGCTTTAATTGTCTAAGAGCCATTTGTACTTCACCCAAATTTAGGCAAGGCACGTGAACGTAATCAGCGGATGACCCAGCAGCTGCTGCTGCTGCATCCACATTCAACCCAGGAGATTCTGAATCGTACACGGAACCAAAATATCTTGCAAATTCATTCGCACATTCAGACGCTAACAATAAATTGCCATCTTTGGTGATACAAGACCTACTTCTTTTCGCTCTTTTATTTTTCGCCCAGCTCCAAAAACATCTTGGGTTCGTTATAAATTCCTTACCCAGTTGCTCTGTGTAATTATTGTACGCCATATCTATTTTATATTTTACCAATTTACGATAGTACGAGAACATATTATAATCTTCTATTGAACCACTAGCTTTATAACATATAGCATATAGCTATAGTGTCTTTTTCTTTCTGCGACAAGGGGAATAGTGCGCGATCTTAATTTGAAATGTATATTTTATCACATTACTAATTAACGTTATTGTATAGTTTGACAACGTCAAGCGAATCTGGCATCAAGACAAACCTACAATGGTTTAATGATGCTTTTATTTAAATTGTATGTATTTTTTGTATCATAAATAAATAAATAAATTAAAAAAAATAATAAGTGCTATGCCACCGTGCTTTTGTTTTTATATCATTGATAATTTCTTTTGTGTACCACTCGGGATAAGCACGTTTGTATATATTTTTTATTAATGTCGTTTTGGGCGTACACGAATCTCGTTTATTTTCTCATAAAGTACATGCACTGCTTCCCTTACATTGCTCACTGTGTATAGGGGACTCCATTCAATTGAGCTAATTGCCGAGTACAGAGTATGAAAGTAACATTTGTTAAAGTTCCATTTGCATTTCTGGTTCTGGCCATTTGTATGCTTTTCAGGTAAATCGTTAACATGAGAGGTCTCTCATGCTTGAAAATTGCACTCTTCATTCAATGGTGGATGTTCCGGATCTGGGGTAACCAGATGGTCGCTCTCGTAACAGACCGAAGTTTCACATTCAATTAAATTTGATAATACAACATCTAGAGTACGATTTTTGCAGTTGGTTACTTCATTGCACTGACGAAAACATTCAAAATAACATTGAGTTTCTAATGTAGCCGAATACAAGTTTAAATCTCCTATTACTAAGACGTTTTCTTGTACTGAACAGATATCCTCAATTATGTGGAATAAACGAATATAATCATTATCTTTACTTTTAGGGGGTATATATATAACACAACAAACAAATTGCAATTTCTCACCCTTGAATACTTGGGCACAGACTATTTCAAAATTAAATCTATCTACGTTAGGCACATCATGTAGAGTCCTTAGACACAGCGCGGGCGCAGCGATCAACATCGCTCCACCCAACTTTCGACCGTCAGAGCGGTCGCAGCGCGCTACACTATACCCATTTGGAACCAACTCTCCATCACATATTGAGTCACTTAATCCTGTTTCTGTAATAGCCCACAGCTCTACCATCATCGATGTGCTGACATTTTGATAAAAAGTTGTTAGTTTTGTCCTACCCCTGGTATTCTGATAGTATATATTAATATTATTGTTACTTCTATTCACGAAAAAAAACCTGTTCCGTTTGTGTATTAGCATTACGGGTAGCTTTAATTTCAGATGCAGAAGAACGCGCTTTATGTCTATGGTTTAGTAACATCATATCTAAAACTAACGATCGGCAAGTGTTAATTTTATCAACTTTCCTATTCTTATAATAAAATAATTTTGAGTTGTGTATATTTTCCAAATTATTGCTTACTACCTGGATTATCTCATTTAATTTCAACTCATTTAAGTAACAATTACTACTTATTTCTAAAAATATAACGTTAGTATTTTTAGCATTATTTCAAAACACATGTATAATGCAGACTGAAATCTTACAATGTTCTTGTCGTTGGATCCAGCTAGCAGAATCACAAAATCATCTTTGCGCAGTCCACTATACAGCGCTGCGCTGTTCGACGTTACGTCTGCTAGGGAGGCATACGGCTTAAGGACCGAAGTAACACAGTATTCGTCACCCAATAGCCTTTCCAGAATATCACGAAATCTCCTTCCCGATTCATCACCACAATATTATTACTCTGTGCTTACGTGTCATCTTTTTTTCCTTGCAGTTATAATTATTGTTTAATGTGTTTTTTGTCAAATCTTCCACAGTCTCATTAGTAGAGTTCATCACGTTTGTAGGAGTATTACCATGGAGGTGAGGAAATATGGTTGTATTGCCAGTTTCATTACCTAGTTCCGCTAATATAGACTTTTGGATTTTAGATTTATTTTTCCGTTTTTTGACACTCATAGTTGTATTTTGGGTAGGAGTTTTACATACGTTACTAAGATAATTAATCTTCCGTTCATTTTTCTCGATGCGTTTTGAAAGCTCACTGTTTTCTTCCAAGAGTTGAATGATTTGTTCGTCCGCACTTGCTAGCTTCATTTCGAGATCCTAAATAGTTTTCCTTGCCTCTGTATATTCTTCATAAAAGTTATTGTCTCTAGCAGGGCAACTTCTGTTTAAAATAGACATATGCAAGCTATTGGTGTTTTTATTTTCATCTTCTTCAGTGTCAGTACTTAGTGACTGATAACTATTTTCTGTAGGAATATTAATCACTGTTCTCTGACGGCGGCATGTAACATTATTTTCAGGAGTGCTTAAGTAGATTGGTGAAATATTATGTCGCGGTGTAGATTTTTCGGAATCGACGTGCGAAGAAAGCGATGGTACTGCTGTCGGCGCCGGTGGCGGTGTGGCGTCGTCGGTGGCTGCCGTGACAACTTTTGTATCAGTGGCGGCAGTGGGATGTGATGTGGCCTTGTTTTGCGTATCTATGTATTTTGCATTTTTATTGATTTCTGAAGAAGCAGTTGGTGTTGAATTGTTCTTATTCGCGCTCTCCGCTCTCTTTTTGGTTAAGCATAATGAACACTTCCAATTTAGTTTATTTTCCTTCGTCATAAGAGCGAACAGTTTCTCAGAGATATAAGTGCAAATTACGTGATATGATACTTTGCAAAGTGAACATTTTAGTAGTTGTCTGCTAGTAATATCCTTTTTGCATTTCGCACAACTTAAAGCCATTATAATACTCACTCAATTAACGCCTGTCAAAAAATTAATAGCAACTATATTTTTCCTCTTAGTGCTTTGCTTTTCTAATGTGAACGGCGCCGAGTTATGCAGAAACCTGCAGGCACTTTTTCTTAGTACAAATTTGTATGGGTACAAAGTTCAATTCCTTTGTTTACATCTAGCGGAACAGTTTCTTAAAACCGTTATTGTCTTAAATTCAAAAACTGCACTTTTTCACGCGTCAGCAATATGTCCGACGTGTAGATTATCACTCAGCGTCACTTTTTTAGTTAACAATAATAACAAATAGTCTAGGTTTTAAGGTAATAATCTATACTGAGATTTGAAATTTATTAGCACTGATTTTAATCTCAAATCTTGCACAAAACTGTCACAAACGCTACTACTTCTAAATCTTGTCTTAAACTATAAAAGTAAATCAGTAAATTAAGAAAATTATACTATTCCAATTTTTACAATAAAAGTAATACAGAGACGATGTTTACTGTTCGCCAAGCGCCTGACAACGTTCCTCTAAAGATCAAATATAAGTACAAAACTAATCATGATAACTTATTCCAGTATTCTATGTTTTTAAATATATTCGATAAAGTGAAATTCACTATTGTATCCGATTATTGTTCAGAAGTCAAAAATTTAGAAATAAAAATTAGGGCTATAAACTTGCGGAAATTGTCTAATCTTCCTCTGTGTTGCATAACTAAATTTAACAACGATTATGGTAGAAGGGTCGGGAGGTGCATCCTACCTCAGATACTGAATAGTTTACCAAAAATTGTAGCAGAAAAAGTAATTAATGAAACAAATCCCAAATATATCAAAAAACTTGTCAAAACATATTAATTAAGGGATAGGTATAAATCTTAAGTACTGTCTGAGGGGGATGCACCCCCGTCCTCCTAAATAGCAGAGAAAATTATAAAATGACCTACCTTCCTTTATATTTTTTAAACATATTTTGTTGTTTTAGCACTAGGCCGGGAAAACGCTAGGACGAAGAAGAAGATTATGTTGTTTTTAACGGCGCAGCATAAACCCGTCATGTTAAGGGCTGCCGCACAATCTTTTACATTTAAGATTAGGGTAAGACCCAATGTAATCTGATAAGTTTTTATTCAATAATAAACAGCTTAAATTTTATTTTTTTTAAGAGGGAGAAGGGATTTGATGATTGTGTCTGTCATTTCTAAAAGATAAGAACTTAAAAATTTGGATACAAACTGAGATTAAAAAATCATTTGATACGTACGAGTATTTGGGTATTTTTTCGAAATCCCTATTTTAAAGGGGAAGTAGGAATTAAACGTTCGTATGGAAAGCTTAAATGGGAGTGGGCGGGTCATGTGTGTAGAATGTACCACGAGAGATGGGCCAGAGCCACTACTGAATGGGTTCCCCTAGACAGCCGTCGGGGAAGAGGGAGGCCTAAGAAGCGGTGGCGCGACGAACTAGATGCATTTCTACTTATTCTGCCGTGCGCCTGCCGTTCCCGGGTACCGACTGCGTCACACACCGCGTCCCGACGGGTTTCAAAAATATTTCCTAACTTTAAAAATGGCTGACATTCCATACAAAATTTAATCCCTACTTCCCTTTTCAAATAAGGATTTCGAAAAAGCCTAAAAGATGTGTCAAATCATTTACTAATCTTAGCTTACATCCAAATTTTCAATTTTCTAACTTTAGAACTGGACTTTCCATAGAAACATTTAACCCTACTTTCCCCC
>CATNWD010000105.1:0-35853 GCA_951230895.1 Carpatolechia fugitivella | reverse complement strand
GGCGCTAATGTCACGCACGTCGTCGGGGCACCGCTAAGTTTAAAGAAATATATCGTATCAAAGCAAGTTGGTCGGATATGCTAACAAATTAATAGATAGTTAATCAAATGGAGGGTCTGATTTACTTAAGCTGAAGCAGTACCCCGACGCGACATAATAGCGCCATTTCTACGAGCAAACCGTATCGTGCCATCTATCAATTTCTATAATATAAAAAACAAAATTGAAAATTTTAAAAAACCCACGCCGTATATTAAAATGTATTAGAATAAAAAGGATTAAATAACATTTTTGGAAATCCCCCGACCAGAGTCAAATAAGATAAGAAATATAAAATAAAGAAATCTATAAAAAGAGTGATTTCTCACGAAATCCGCCACACAAACAACGAATTATGACCTTTCTTAGTCCTTACGTTTACGTACCTACTTACCTTTTGCTTTCTCGTAGAGATAGACACAGCAATAATATTTATTAATTTAGGTACTATTACATACTCATCTATCTAATAATATGATACAAAACAAGAACCTGATCTGTAAAGATACCGGTTCAGTAGTTTTGAAAACTCCTGTAATGCCAACTTATTTGGCTACTGCAGGGCTCCCTGGTGGTCTACCGCCTCAAAACATATCCAACAACCAGCTCCAAAATGAAGCCTTTTGAATGCAAAAAACCGCATCGAAATCAATTAAGTACTTTTTGAGAACTCCTGTAGTGCCCACTTATTTGGCTGCTGCAGCGCTCGTGGTCTACCTCCATAAAACGTATCTAAGAACCCGCTCCAAGATGAAGCCTTTTGAATGCAAAAAACCGCATCGAAATCGATTCAGTACTTTTTGAGAACTCCTGTAGTACCAACTTATGTGGCTGCTGCAGGGCTCCCTGGTGGTCTACCGCCCTAAAGCATGTCTAACAACCAGCTCCAATATGAAGCCTTTTGAATGCAAAAAACTGCATCGAAATCGATTCGGTAGTTTTTGATAACTCCTGTGTTGCCAACTTATCTGGCTGCTGCAGCGCTCCCTGATGGTCTACCTACATAAAACATATCTAAGATCCTAAGTTGAAGTGATACCTTTTCAATGCAAAAAACTGGAACTAAATAGGTCCAGTGGTTTTCGAGATAGAAGGTAACAAACAAACAAACAAACAAACAAACAAACAAACAAACAAACAAACAAACAAACAAACAAACAAACAAACAAACAACCTCTTACCCCAAACGCATATACCGCCTCCGTTCCGTTCCGTCCGTCGTGGGTAAAAATGATGCTATAAACACGATTCGCACTCAATCGATCACCATGACGAGGAGTAATAGCCTACTGCGATACAGTGCAAACTAGTGCAGGGGTCTATTGTAAATCGTCCTAGTGACCTAGGAGTACCTACCTAATGTGTAATTATCTCCTGATGTATTAGGTTTTCACTTACTATGAAATAAATAAATAAATGCTACTCAATCGAATTTGATAGCTCACGATAGGTATTATTTTTGACTTTTTAATTGTTTGCTTTTTTTGCTTCCGGGTTTTTTAAATTATTATTTCACTTTTTTAAACTGAGTATTATAAAAAAAAAGTTGTTAACGTCGTATGAAGAATTTTGAAGCTGTCAGAACTCATCCTATAGTAATCCGGGTATTATAAAGAATTTATTATAATTATTATTATTATTATCTATTGTCTTGGCACGAAATGTTAAGTGTATCTCCTTCCGCGTGCATCTCTATTTCTTTATTAATACTTTTATCTTTAAAATAAAAATAAATTAGTTTACTATTTAATTAAGTAGTAATACCTTCCAGAAGCAGGTAATTACAGAGTATGTAATTACTTACTAGTAAATTTGGTTCCTCACTATAATTTAATTCTGATATTTGTTTAATTAAGCGCTATTATTATATTATTTGAATGCTGTGTTCATCTTATGTATCGGTCTAAAACTCTATTGTTACTATTTCATCAATGTGTAATATATATGATGTTGATGATCCTAAATAAATAAATAGATGGCGCTGTACTGGTTTTAGAAACTGAAAATCCACCAACAACTCGGGCGTACTCAATCGGCGGCGGGCAGACAGCTAACGTAATATGAGTTTTTGGCTTTAATCGATTTCAGCGCGTCTCGGAACGCAGGGTAAGTAGTGAGTGTATGTTTTATTTTGTATTAAATATAGATGTAATTTTCTGGATAATTTTAATAGTGTCTTTGTAAGGATACATTTTTAATAAGGTCGTACGTACCCATATATGCCTGGAACTATGCTTTTATTTAGTCTTAAGTTTAGTTTGACTTTTGATTACAGATAAAAAAATTGTTTATTTAAATTAATGTATAGAAAGTGCCCAATGAGTCGGTTTTAAAAAAAATATCATTATGCAATGACAAAGTTAATCTAACATTAAAAAAAAGACATGATTCGAAAGTCTGGGCATATAAAGGTCTTAATCGTTTTCGAATCAAGAGGCATAGGTATCTATATGGATTAAACTCGGAGGATTTCCTCCGAGGGGGGTTAAACAACAACCAAAGGTTAAATAAAACATTCAAGTATTTTGTTTCTACATTTATTATACTACAACATATAAAACATACATTAACATTAACAACAATATATTTTTTATTATGCTTTGGGCGATTCGGCTTTGAAAATGTGCACATTCCTTTCACAATGACTACAAAGATTATTCCACTAAATATTCCGTCTTCCAAAATAAAAACTGTTTTATTGACCGACACAAATCCGAGGTTCTTTGCGCGTACAATTCAGTTTTGATTTTTTAAATAAACTACTTATACAGGGGTATTTTGTAATCAGTATGCATATTTAAATATAGTCTTTAGACCTTCATATACAACCACTTTTACCAAGGATCATGGGTTCAAAGTTGAAAGACAACAATGGTAAATAAGCATTTTGTGTGGCAGTTCATTTTCTGCTTTATAATTATTAGATAATATTTCGTTAACAAACGTTATCTGTAACAATAATAATCTATGGCAGTTCAATTATTTGTGTTGTCTTTCGGCACATGTTTTTTTGTATAAGGCGATCTCAACACTTTGATATTACTCAACGCACCAGTAATACTCTATCTAATAATAATCTCTTTTAAGCACATACAGAACGACTGAGAAAGATACTAACTGTTACATTCATGAACAGCGTTCCAAATTTATTTTATTACGTCATTGACAATTATTCTACTACAAGGAAACAAGTGATAAATATTTCGGTATTTATTTACCTACTTATACATTTTTCTTTCATACATTTTGGATGGCAACTTCCAGTAGGTTTAAAACAAAACCTCTCTGCATACTTGTGGCGCCGCCGCACCAATTCAAAATCGTCTAATTTTTATTATATATATAATATACTTATTATACGAATTTCAATTCCTTGCGTTTGGGTCTAACTAACCTACTACGTGTCTAACGCGAAGTCAGATCTAGTTTGTATAATAAATCATCATGATCTCGACTCTAGCAGACAACTAGTTTCTTCCATCCGTTTCTTTCAGGAATAGGAATATTTATGAACTTTAGTAGCGAACTGGTAGAGTCAAGGCCGTCACCCGCCGCGCGCCGTGCGTACACGAGCCATGAAATGTTTATTCACCATATATACCCAGCTGAGCTCTGCGCATGAAAGAAACTGTACAGAAATACAATCCATATTAATATTATAAATCCCAAATTAACTGTCTGTCTGTTTGTAACGTTTTCAAGGCTAATCTATTGAACCGATTTTCATGTAATAGTTTGACACCCAAAACGCACTAGGCTGTTTTTACTGCGGGAAAAAGCCATGGGAAAATCCGTAGATAATAATAATAAATAATGTATGTGTGTGTGTAATATAATGTAATGTGATAATGTGGGCGTGGGGCTTGTGTTAAAGTTATAAATGTGACGTTTCTGGGACCAACGCGTAAAAGACGTACAATCACAGGACTAGTAAAACGCATTTAAATTGTTTGGTGAATAAACCATCATGAATGACATGTCTCACCAAGTTTTACATAATTACAACTTTGTTTACAGCGTGTTTGTATTCGTAGCTCTTTACAAATAAACAACGCGGCATTGTAACGTACTATGGGGTTTATTTCACCTCGCCACCAAAGGGTTTGTTGTGTCACACACAAGCGTATGTAAAAACATCTGTACTTTGTGCAGTCTATGTGCAAACGATTTGGTCGCATAACTATCTACTGTGCAAGTTGTTCAACAGACAAACCCCCAAATGGACCTGAACGTACGCCTTATAAAATGTCCAAGTTTTGAATTTGTCAGGGTGCATTCCGAATCAGACTTTCAGCGCCGTCAGCAGCGATCAGAAATGCAAAAATGTGTTGGGTTTCACCCTCGGGCCAACCGCCCGCTGCTGGCAGGCGTTCAGTACGCGAGTATGGGCGCTGTAATCGATTACAGCGCGTCTCGGACCGCAAGGTTAGAGAAGTTAGTTCAAAATATAGGTAGTTAAGTTTCAGATACGGAGCAGTCACTCGGGAGATCTTGTGTGCTTCAACTATGATGTTGTGTATATAGAGTATGAGAACACTGACACAGAGAATGGTTTCTGCTCCGTGACGCGACACAGGGCTCACAGTAATAACTCCAACTAAAAGCTCTCCAAGTCTGAAACCTTCCTTATCACTTGATACACTTAATTATATTCAAAGAATAAGCGATATTACAAATGTTGCAATTGAAAATTAATTTAATATCATCATCCATCACACATCATAATATTCACACTAATATTATAGACGTGAAAGTGTGTTTAGATATTAGGATGTTTGTTCCGCTTTCACGCCTACACTACTAAACAGATTAAGATAAAATTTGGAATGGAGATAGTTTGACCCTGGTTTGATTTGTACATAGGATACTTTTTACGAGCAAAAGTCGGTTCAAGACGCGCCCGAGTCACAGAGAGCCGAGTCGAGCGGACGACACTATCGACCCCGCGCGCGTGGAAGCTTACGTACGATACATTTGACTACATCTAGACACGTAGAAACAACTCGCTTTGGTCTGATTTTACAATAAATAATAATCTCTATAAAATATTATTGCACTAATAAATAAGTAGTTCATTCCAAAAATCCCCAGTGACTTTTCAAAAGGAATCCTTTTCGGCAAAATATCACAGTAAAGTGTTTCAGAGCCTAGAGTTGGGGTATTCTGCCGCGAACAGGAAGGGGATGTTTGGAACAAACCAGGGGATAAAAACTAGAAGCTAATCAGGCCATTGTTGAATGTTCCTAAATGTGTGCGACAGGAAAGTAAATCGTCAGAAAATCTATGATATTCGTTAATGTTGATTACATGTTTAGGAACACTCGACAGTGGCGCCATTTAGTTCTCAGTTTTTAACCTCAATTCGAATGTCAGTTTCCATCGATTCAGTACGTGACTTAGCCTAGCTATATCTAAATAAATGCTATACGTAAGTGTATGTGTATAGGTAAATCTCTCGTCTTTAAACTTGTGTCTAGTTAAACCCTGTTCATAGAAAACAGAATTTTTCAAGCAATATTTGCAGCTACCTCACATGTTTTCTGTAGATTTCTGTTTTCGATGAGCGGGTCGTGTCGTGTCGAGTCGTGTCGTGGGTATACTAAACCACACAAATGATTATACAACAGCTAGCCTCTCATACACGAATGACGTCAGACCGACCCGAGGTTTGTACTGAATCCCAATCGCATACGATACAATACTGTACATATTATAATAAATGGAGGTGTTGCACGGAGTAAATTGGAAACACTTTCTGTGGTTAAATCAGCGTCGGTATAAAAACTAGTTAATTTCTGCGTTTATTAAACATTTACTGTTTCTTGTCGCACTAAACATCATATAAACGAAACTGCGTATATTACTGAATAAAGAATGAGGCGCTCTGGCCGAGTGCTGTGTTTAAGGCGGGTGTTTCACATGTTTAGATTAGTAAAGCTATTGAAAAGGTCCAATTATATAATATACAGCAAATATATATATATATATATATATATATATATATATATATATATTTGGTGCTCAAAAATCTGATGATTATGCCTTGTCCCTTTTCTTTCTGAAATAAAAGAACTCTAAACATACCTACTTTTATAATAATTATTTTCAAAGTGAAGTGTTTCGTAATAGGAAATAAATCTTTCATTTAAATGCTCTGTTTGAAGACGTCATTACAACGGGTTATTATTACATACGATCGTATAAAACACTTAGAATGAACGTTATTACGTTTGAAAGTTTCAACTATACTTCTTACATAATACAAATTAAAATGCATTTTAACAAACTGTTACAGCGATAGGCCAGCTTTGCTTACAATAGTATAAATGCTACAATAATTACACTCTTGTTCTGACCGGCATGCACTATGGGTGTACATTTCATAATCCGGGAAACATAGTACCCAAATGTATAGAATTTAAAAAAAAAAAAACTTCTATGACACGTACTGGATTTCTACAGTTTCTGTTTATTTGTTGTTGCCATTTGGAACAAAATTATTTCATTGTTGTTTTATTTTTACTCTTCTGTACCCACGTAAATGAGACGAATGGCGTCGGATTGTGAAGTTTGCCATCACCGACCCCGATGTGAGGACCGCTGCTGCTCAGCCAAGAGTGCAACCACGAACAAGAAGAAGACTTTGGTTGAGCGTTGGACGTCGGTAATGTCTGTAAAGAGTGATCTCACTGCGGTCTGCGGTCTGCGGTCTGCGGTCTGATGTCTTCCATCTGCGGCGATTGGTTTCAGAGCAGAGTGCACTTGACGCGCAGTTTGCGGCGGCGGCGTTGCTTCTCTTGCTGTTGCGGATGACGCCGGATGATGCGCACGAGCTGCAACAATGAGACAACTGGTGAGAGCGAGTGTAAATATAACGTTAAATGATGGAATAAAGACTAACATAAAAACCAATACAAATTGGTCAATAAGGCAAGCCCCAGCTCAACGTATACGCCCCCAACTGACCCTAGCTATAGACGCCCCTAAATTAGCCCCAGATTGACGAAGACGCCCCCAAAAGGCTCCAGTTTGACATAGACCCTGGCATAAGACCCTTGCGCGCAGCACTAGAGCTTCCTTACCTCGTGGAAGGCCTTGTCGATGTTGAGTGGCGGCTCTTTAGCGCTGGTCTCGATGTACGGCGCACCCAGCTGTCGAGCGAGCTCGCGGCCCTGCTCCTCGGAGACGACCCTCAGATGCAGCAGGTCTACCTTGTTGGCAGCCAGCAGCATTGGGTACGAGTCGCGGTCCTGGGGCGATAAAACAAACATAGTTGAAATCCTAAAAAAAAACCTACATCTTCCAATGGCTCAAGAGAATGCTGTCTTCTTCTTCAGAAAGCATGTTAGCTTTTTCGGCAGTAAGCGTGTTTTGCCCTCGATCTCATCGTCATCGAACAGATGAGACTAGGCAATTCTACTGGGCAATTCTTTTATTTTATTTTTTTAGATCTTGTGCGACTTTAACCTTCGTTCTTTTTTTTCATCCTTTTCAAAAGCGTTACTTTTCCCAGAGTTTACCAGGGTATCAAATGACTAAGACTATTACTATATCTTCATAAAATCTGAAATTGCGGTTTTCCAACAGTTGTTTTGCGGTTTGGCAACGCAAGACCGGAGATGTAGGAGGCCTAGGGGACGCCTTTGTCCGGCAGCGGACATCTAGATGATGAAGATGTGGGAGGCCTAGGGGACGCCTTTGTCAAGCAGCGGACATCTAGATGATGAAGATGTGGGAGGCCTAGGGGACGCCTTTGTCCAGCAGCGGACATCTAGATGATGAAGATGTGGGAGGCCTAGGGGACGCCTTAGTCCAGCAGCGGACATCTAGATGATGAAGGCTATCAGTTCTGTTCAGCAGCAAGTGTACCTTGACGCGCAGGATCTGCGTGTGGAAGCGGCGCACGTTGTCGTACGACTGCTGGTCTGTCACCGAGTACACGAGCAGGAAGCCGTCGCCCTTGCGCATGTACTGTTCGCGCATCGCGCTGAACTCCTCCTGCCCAGCTGTGTCCAGAACTGGGGAACAAACATAATATTACGATTACTTAGTGAAAAGAAAGCGAAATTATGATTCATAGTGACAGGATAGGATTAAACATGAATCTCCTGAGGTAATTAATAGTGACAGGACAGGATTAAACATGAATCTTCTGAGGTAATTAATAGTGACAGGACAGGATTAAACATGAATCTTCTGAGGTAATAATAGTGACAGGATAGGATTAAACATGAATCTCCTGAGGTAATTAATAGTGACAGGACAGGATTAAACATGAATCTTCTGAGGTAATAATAGTGACAGGATAGGATTAAACATGAATCTCCTGAGGTAATTAATAGTGATAGGACAGGGTTAAACATGAATCTTCTGAGGTAATAATAGTGACAGGATAGGATTAAACATGAATCTTCTGAGGTAATTAATAGTGACAGGACAGGATTAAACATGAATCTTCTGAGGTAATAATAGTGACAGGATAGGATTAAACATGAATCTCCTGAGGTAATTAATAGTGACAGGACAGGATTAAACATGAATATTCTGAGGTAATAATAGTGACAGGATAGGATTAAACATGAATCTCCTGAGGTAATTAATAGTGATAGGACAGGATTAAACATGAATCTCCTGAGGTAATTAATAGTGATAGGACAGGATTAAACATGAACCTCCTGAGGTAACTAATAGTGACAGGACAGGATTAAACATGAATCTTCTGAGGTAATTAATAGTGACAGGACAGGATTAAACATGAATCTTCTGAGGTAATAATAGTGACAGGATAGGATTAAACATGAATCTCCTGAGTTAATTAATAGTGACAGGACAGGATTAAACATGAATCTTCTTAGGTAATTAATAGTGACAGGACAGGATTAAACATGAATCTTCTGAGGTAATAATAGTGACAGGATAGGATTAAACATGAATCTCCTGAGGTAATTAATAGTGATAGGACAGGATTAAACATGAACCTCCTGAGGTAACTAATAGTGACAGGACAGGATTAAACATGAATCTTCTGAGGTAATTAATAGTGACAGGACAGGATTAAACATGAATCTTCTGAGGTAATAATAGTGACAGGATAGGATTAAACATGAATCTCCTGAGGTAATTAATAGTGATAGGACAGGATTAAACATGAACCTCCTGAGGTAACTAATAGTGACAGGACAGGATTAAACATGAATCTTCTGAGGTAATTAATAGTGACAGGACAGGATTAAACATGAATCTTCTGAGGTAATAATAGTGACAGGATAGGATTAAACATGAATCTCCTGAGTTAATTAATAGTGACAGGACAGGATTAAACATGAATCTTCTTAGGTAATTAATAGTGACAGGACAGGATTAAACATGAATCTTCTGAGGTAATAATAGTGACAGGATAGGATTAAACATGAATCTCCTGAGGTAATTAATAGTGATAGGACAGGATTAAACATGAACCTCCTGAGGTAACTAATAGTGACAGGACAGGATTAAACATGAATCTTCTGAGGTAATTAATAGTGACAGGACAGGATTAAACATGAATCTTCTGAGGTAATTAATAGTGACAGGACAGGATTAAACATGAATCTTCTGAGGTAATAATAGTGACAGGATAGGATTAAACATGAATCTCCTGAGTTAATTAATAGTGACAGGACAGGATTAAACATGAATCTTCTTAGGTAATTAATAGTGACAGGACAGGATTAAACATGAATCTTCTGAGGTAATAATAGTGACAGGATAGGATTAAACATGAATCTCCTGAGGTAATTAATAGTGATAGGACAGGATTAAACATGAACCTCCTGAGGTAACTAATAGTGACAGGACAGGATTAAACATGAATCTTCTGAGGTAATTAATAGTGACAGGACAGGATTAAACATGAATCTTCTGAGGTAATAATAGTGACAGGATAGGATTAAACATGAATCTCCTGAGGTAATTAATAGTGACAGGACAGGATTAAACATGAATCTTCTGAGGTAATAATAGTGACAGGATAGGATTAAACATGAATCTCCTGAGGTAATTAATAGTGATAGGACAGGATTAAACATGAATCTCCTGAGGTAATTAATAGTGACAGGACAGGATTAAACATGAATCTTCTGAGGTAATAATAGTGACAGGATAGGATTAAACATGAATCTCCTGAGGTAATTAATAGTGACAGGACAGGATTAAACATGAATATTCTGAGGTAATAATAGTGACAGGATAGGATTAAACATGAATCTCCTGAGGTAATTAATAGTGATAGGACAGGATTAAACATGAACCTCCTGAGGTAATTAATAGTGACAGGACAGGATTAAACATGAATCTTCTGAGGTAATTAATAGTGACAGGACAGGATTAAACATGAATCTTCTGAGGTAATAATAGTGACAGGATAGGATTAAACATGAATCTCCTGAGGTAATAATAGTGATAGGACAGGATTAAACATGAATCTCCTGAGGTAATTAATAGTGACAGGACAGGATTAAACATGAATCTTCTGAGGTAATAATAGTGACAGGATAGGATTAAACATGAATCTCCTGAGGTAATTAATAGTGATAGGACAGGATTAAACATGAATCTCCTGAGGTAATTAATAGTGACAGGACAGGATTAAACATGAATCTTCTGAGGTAATAAAAGTGACAGGATAGGATTAAACATGAATCTCCTGAGGTAATTAATAGTGACAGGACAGGATTAAACATAAATCTTCTGAGGTAGTAATAGTGACAGGATAGGATTAAACATGAATCTCCTGAGGTAATTAATAGTGATAGGACAGGATTAAACATGAATCTCCTGAGGTAATTAATAGTGACAGGACAGGATTAAACATGAATCTTCTGAGGTAATTAATAGTGACAGGACAGGATTAAACATGAATCTTCTGAGGTAATAATAGTGACAGGATAGGATTAAACATGAATCTCTTGAGGTAATTAATAGTGACAGGACAGGATTAAACATGAATCTTCTGAGGTAATTAATAGTGACAGGACAGGATTAAACATGAATCTTCTGAGGTAATAATAGTGACAGGATAGGATTAAACATGAATCTCCTGAGGTAATTAATAGGGATAGGATTAAACATGAATCTCCTGAGGTAATCTTGAGCCAACCGTGTGCACTTTCAATAATGCTAACGAGACATTCTATCTTTTGATATTGATGAAAATATGATAGTCGTCGACCTACCTTGCTAACGCGTACTGGTATAGAAGTTAAGGGGTTGGGAACCGCGTTAAAAAGGACCTGAAGGGACCGACCCAAGTTAGATTATTTAAAGCTATGACTACTTATGACGTATTCTAGCCTCCAAATAGCATCTTCAGAGCAAAGCACATACCGTCAAGAATGCACCACTGTCCGTCGACCTCGGTGTGTTGTATGTAGGAGTCCTCGATGGTGGGGTCGTAGTCCGTCACAAACAGCTTCTGGAAGAACTGGATGGTGATGGCGCTCTTGCCTACGCCGCCGTCGCCGACCACCACCAGCTTCACCTGCAACCGACCACCAGTCAAACGGTGCCCTCGTATGCGGTTACCGTAAAAAGAACGCTGGACAAAGTGGAGGAGATGTTTAAATGCGTACAGTGACCTAAGACATTGTTTCTTAGAATATTATATTACCCTCACTGTGCACTGAAGTTGAGGCTACATACAGTACGACACAAAAGATTAGATAAAAGTGCTGTACGAAAATTGGCAACACTGATGATTTTTCAGCCAAACATTGCAACTTCCTGTTGTGGCTACCAATCACTGCCAGTTTATGTTGCTTTTGAAAACGGTGGGAAAGATCATAATCATTATATTAGAGATCGGATACAGAACAGAAACAGAACAGAAACAGAACAGTAAGTATAGACTTTTGGTACGAAACTGTGCCGTTCAGCAAATATACCTCCTCATCCAGCGCTCTTCGTACGTAACGCGGTCTGGACGCATTTCTTAATACGACATCAATTTGGAATTATACAGTATTCCTAAACGCTATTCCATGCAACAACAACAACGACAACAACAACGTCAACGTCTACGACGACGACGACGACGACTAAAGTTATAAATAAAATAAAATAAAACGTCTTGGATAACGCTCAACCTCCCAAGTGGTAGCTTGGCCTATAAAACTGAACTTCTGTTCAAAAATCAAGTTTTTCAGTTTCAAGGGCCGAGCTCACACCAGACCAGAAGAGGTTTTGCATTGTTCCTCTGTTCTCAGTAGTTCAATGAACAGTTCAATTGATTGAACTAGCCCATTCGGTTCGGAATAAGAAAATTAAATAACAAATATGGACATCGAGTCAAGCAGTTCTCATTGCTGAGGATGATGAGAAAGAGATAGAAGATTTTTTGGAACTAAACATACGAACAGAATTACAATTTACAATCTATTTTTAGTACCTAGTGGTAAGATAGAAGAGCACTGCAGAAGCAAGTGGTTGCAGGCTCAAATCATGATGTTTTTGATTTTGTTTTGATTTTAATTATAATTACATACTTCTTTTAAAAATTTTGCATTAAATTATCCTGTCAATGTTGGAAAAACACACTTTTGAACACACCAACCACAAAATGCAAAGTACATAAAAGTACATTGAGGGAAAGCAGAAGGAAAAAGCATGATAAAGAAATATACAAGTATTTGTATTTATTTTAAATAATTATAGTGTGGTGTTAATGGTAACAATGATCTTTAATGCAAAATGAAAAAAGGAAAGAGTTAGTAACAGTCAAGCTACTGAGAAAGACCAGATCTTAATCTATAGGCTTATTGTAGAATAAACAGTACTTACAGAAATTTAAAAAATCTAACAGTTAACAGTGCTTCATTGTCTAGCAGCTTAGTTAGTGTACAGTGTTCATAAACATGTCAATCTAAGGGGCTCAACTACACTCTGTACATTGTTAAAGTTTTGATTAATTATTCAACATTGCATTATAAATATGCATTGATTTACCAATCAATGTAAATATGCCGTCAACTTAATAATAATAATTTTAGATTAATTTGTCATTAAAACTTATGAACTATGATTTAATAATATTGATGAGTTGACATATTTAATTGATCTGCTAGTGTCTTAAAAGGTTACCCTGAGCTTGTACTTATTATCAAATCAACTCAGTTTTATAAATATCAACTGTATAGTTTTAAAAAATAATTATAGTTGGGTTGCTGTAGTGACAGATTAAAATTTTAAAACTTTTTAATATTATTTTGTTTATTTATTTATTTATTAAGTAAAATTACTTACTGTTTAGTGATAAAATAAGAGGTGAAGTTACTTTATTTTTATTTTTTAGCTATTATGGTTTGTTGCGGCTCGTAACGCCTTAAGGATTATAATTTATTTTGTAAAATCTTGTCTTGCTTCTACACTTTTATCAGGCGTTTTGTTATCGTTGTTAGTGTTCAATATAACCACCATCTTCACTTTGCATTCGACCTTTGTCCTAGTGACATCTAAATTGTTATATTTTTCTATAATTTATTATACCAGCTATTTAAAACAACTGCCTTATCATTTATTACGCCCCATTTATGTAAAGTTAATACATAAAATGGTGGCCCATGAGGGGAACTAAAAAAGAAGAACCAAGAAATATCCAAAACCATCGTCAACCAAATCGCCACGTGGTGCGGCCATCCAAATCGTCGTATCCCTAGATGCTCTGGAGTGGTATGAAGTGCTGAGGACAGCTTGTGGACATTGAGGTGTTCTGTGGTCAGCGGTGCAACCAAAGCATCGCGCCGTGCAACGCGGTCCGACAAAGATAAGTGCCTTTCCTTTGTTCCCTCCCAACCACATTCTAAATCCAAAGAATAGTCTCACTTTTCCGCAAACAATTGTTTTCTAAATAGCATATTTGCGATTAAGTAGTCTCTAAATTAAATTTTAAGGCGTTTTAGGGCCGTTTGGTTCCAAATTTGCCGTCCAAAATACCGTTAGGTATAAAATACCTAACCTTAATATTCATGCTAAAGGTGGTTCTAAATTCAATTTAATTTGGTTACATACCAACCTATCTACTTAGTACTATCACGCATTTTACCTATTTTTCGTAATTAATGCTAATTTTCAATAAAATTGGCAATTCATTTCTATAAAAGGTACCTAAATACTTACCTAACCTCACCAATTTTAAAGGACTAGTTTCTAATAACTCTTTCATACAACCCCAAATCTTTTTAAACGCTAAACATAATTCTAGTAGCTCCGTTTGTTGATTGTACTCGCCGATATTTCCAGTGACCTACTTTCCGCGCGGCACAGCAAGCCTCCCATTACGTAACGAGTTCGACGGCGCTGATCAGCTGTGCACGCGCACCGGCTTCCCGGCTTGGCGAGTATAATCGAAACGAGGAGCGTGAGAAAAACTTTATTTATTTTTCCTTTATTGCCTTAAACTTATTTCTGGTTTACATTTTATTTATTGCAGTTCTAATATTGACAATTTACAATGAATGAAAACGAGAGAAAACGCAGAGAAACTTTAGCTGAATTCCATACAAAAAGAAGTTCAATAAAAGGGCAAATAACTAAATTTAAAAACTATCTATGTGATGTAGACCAGAAAGAAGAGTTGGCCGGATTCGAGCTTGCTCAGTTAACTCTAAAACTGACCAAGTTCGAAACATTGGCCAATAAATTTGAAGATTTGCAAAGTGAGATAGAGGTTTTAAATTCTGAAAATCTTACTGTGGAGCTTGATGATCGGGAAAAGATTGAGCAGGATATAATTTCAAGTATAGCTATTGCAAAGATGTTGATCGAAAAACATCAGCCACCACCTGAAACTCATTCTTGTTCTAGTCAAGGCGAAACAGGATTTAGATTGCCACAGATACAAATTTCAAAATTCGACGGTGCCTTTTTTCGCTGGTTAGAGTTCCGTGACACGTTCGAAAACTTAATTCATAATAGCAAACGCATTCCTTCCATTCACAAATTCCATTATTTAGTTTCATACCTCGAAGGCGAGGCGGCTAGAATCATTTCGAATCTTGTAATTTCATCTGATAACTACGCGAGCGCGTGGAAATTACTTTGCGAGCGGTATGATAATAAGCGCCTGCTTACTAATCATCATCTCAAGTCCCTATTTAATATCCAGCCGATTACACGCGATACTGAAAAATCATTACGATTTTTGGTCGATCATGTGACAAAAAACTTACGTGCTTTGCACACGTTAGGCCAGCCAACCGATCAGTGGGACACATTGGTAATTTTTATGTTGTCTTCCAAATTGGATAGCCAAACTTTAACGAAATGGGAGGAATACCGTAACACTCTCGATGATGTTCCGACGTTAGATCAATTTAAAAAGTTTCTTACTGATCGCGCGGATGTCATTGAGTCCCTAAATCGAAATAAAATAAATAATGATAATTTTAAAAATTTATCTGGTGGCCCATTACCTTCGACGTCTCGCAGCTCTGGCCCTGGTGCACCAACCTACAACAAATCATACGAAAAACATACCAAATCATTTGTTTCTGCTAATAATGAAAAATCACTTACCTTTTTGTGTATTATTTGCGGCTCGAATCATAAAATTTATGATTGCCCTGTGTTTAAAGCTAAAAATATTCAAGAACGCATAGCTGATGTCCAAAAATTCAGATTATGCCCTAACTGTCTCAGGCAAGGGCATCCAGTGACAGAATGCCGCATGGGTCCCTGCCGCGACTGTAAGAAAAGACATAACAGCCTGCTTCATAATCCCGCGCAATCTGTTAATGCTAATAATTCAACCAACAATGAATCCGAAGAAGAAACAATAGTTAACTTTTCTAAACAAAATTGCAATCAGGTACTTTTGTCCACAGCTTTGATAGAAGTTTCCAATCCTATTACAAACAAGACGCAAAGGGTTCGCGCGCTCCTAGATTGCGGCAGCCAGTCTTCTTTTATTACAAAATCACTAAAGGAAAAACTTTCTCTTAATTCAATTCCAATTGACACTCTAAAGGTCATTGGAATCGGTAATAGCTGTTCGAACAGTGTTGTCGAAAGTTGTGCCGCTAAAATAAATTCACTAAACACGTCGTTTAGTGTTATACTGCAGTGTTTTGTGCTGAATGAACTGACCAGCGAGTTACCTAAAGCTCCAGTGGATATTCAGACCTTAAACTTGCCTACTCACGTCAAACTGGCCGATCCAAACTTCCACCAACCCGCTTCAATCGACATTTTGATTGGAGCTGATCTCTTTTGGGATATTTTGGGTAATGAACAACTTTCTTTAGGCCCAAAGAATCCAAAATTACGTAATTCTAAATTCGGGTGGTTAGTTTCCGGTCCTATAGCTACTACAAAAATACATAAAAACATTATTAATTGTAATCACGCAATGATTTCACATCACTCGTCAAACGAAATTGATGAGTTGCTTCCTAAATTTTGGAACTTGGAGGAAATTTCCCAAAAACCTACATGGAGTGAAGACGAAATGACATGCGAGAAGCATTTCTTAGCGAATACTTCTCGCTTACATTCTGGCAGATTTTGTGTTAAGTTGCCCCTGATCGATTCACCAGACTGTTTAGGAGATTCGTACAATGCAGCTAAAAAACGATTTCTAAATTTAGAAAAAAAATTGAACCGTAATTCAGATCTTAAAATAGAATATTCAAAATTCATTAAAGAATACGCTGATTTAGGACATCTCTCCGAATCTGCCACTTGTAAACCAGATAACTCCTATTTTTTATGTCATCATGCTGTTTTTAAAGAAGACAGCGAATCAACAAAGCTTAGGGTCGTATTTGATGGTTCAGCTCCTTCCTCCTCAGGATATTCACTAAATGATATTTTGATGGTAGGTCCAAATGTTCAAAATTCACTGTTTTCCATTTTGATACGAGCGCGACAATATAAATACTTACTGACTGGCGATATTGAAAAAATGTATCGCCAGGTTCAGGTACATGAAAGTGACCGTAATTTACAGCTCATCTTATGGAGAGAAAATGAGAATCAGCCTATTAGGACTTTACAGTTGAATACTCTCACTTACGGCACCGCAAGTGCGAGCTACTTAAGCACTCGTTGCCTGTGGCAACTTGGAGAGGAGCATGATGATGGTTTAATTAAAAATATCATACAAAATGATTATTACGTGGATGATCTAATTACCGGCTGCGATGATGAATCACAGCTTCGTTACATTCAAAAATCAGTCTCGGAAGCGTTGCGCGCAGGTTGCTTCAATCTACGTAAATACAAAAGTAATTTACCTACACTTTTTCAAAATTCTAAACTAAACACACAGGAAAATTTGACTATTAGTGAATCTTCTAGCACCTTAGGGCTTGGTTGGAATCCGTCTAAGGATATTATTCATTTTCCTACCAAAGAGGTTTCACAAAACGTTAAAATTACTAAAAGATTTATTATGTCCAGATCGTTTCAAATTTTTGACCCGTTAGGTCTTTTGAGCCCTGTCATTATTCAGCCTAAAATGATTTTGCAAAAATTATGGCAACATAAACTTGACTAGGATCAATCGGTACCTCACGACATAGAAGACGATTGGATCAAGTTTGCACAAAATATACAATACCTGCAAAATCTAGAAATTCCAAGATTAGTACTGTGTAATTCACCGGTTCAAATAGAAATGCACACTTTCAGTGATGCATCTCAATGCGCTTACGGTGCATGCGTCTATATGAGGTCAATAGACGCTAATAATGACGTCACTGTTAGGTTGTTATGCGCTAAGTCGAAAGTAGCGCCCTTGAAGCCCACAACAATACCACGTTTGGAGTTATGTGCAGCCCTACTTGCCGCGAAGCTAAGCCAGTCTGTGAGTGACTCGCTCCGGCATCAGCTGACACGCATTGTTCATTGGTGCGACTCAAGTATTGTTGTTGCGTGGATAAATAGCGACCTTAAAAAACTAAAAGCATTTGTAGCCAATCGCATAAGCGAAATTCGTGAAACTACGAAGCCGTCGTCATGGCGCTATGTGCCTACTGATTGTAACCCGGCTGATTTAATTTCCAGGGGGGTAGATGCTAGCAAGCTAGTTTCTTTAAAGCTGTGGTGGTCTGGACCTAGCTTTCTTTCTAAAGAAGAATCTGAATGGCCCCTACTTAACAAAAATATTTGTGAAGATTTACCGGAAATTAAATCGCATCCGACTAATATTACAGAACCATTAATAAACTTTGAAAAATACTCGAAACTAACTAAACTTCAAAGATCTTTTGCCTATGTTAAAAGATTTATTTTTAACTTAAAAAACCCACAAAACAAACATACAGGCTGTTTAACAGTCGACGAGTTAAAAGATTCATTTCATTTACTTTGTTCTATGGCTCAGTCTCAATCTTTCTCAGAGGAATATAATTTATTAATTAAAAACAAATCGTTGAGCTGTAAATCCAAAATATTATCGTTATCTCCGTTTTTAGATAAGGACTGCTTTAATTTGATGCGAGTAGGTGGACGAATTGATGCTTCGAACTATGCGTATGAAAAAAAGCATCCTATACTTCTCCATTCGTCCCATCATATAACGCGATTGTTGTTCGACCGCGAGCACTTACGTAATATGCACGCGGGTCCTCAGCTGTTATTAGCTACTGTGCGAGAGACTGTATGGCCTGTCAATGGACGTCACCTTGCTAGGCGCACGGTAAATAGATGCGTACGATGCAGGCGCTTGCGCGGTAAAACGCTAAGTGGGTGATTTACCTTCTCAGAGAATCACTCCTGATTATCCTTTTTTATCTGTAGGTTTAGATTTTGCTGGCCCCTTCCACATTTTAAACCGAAAGGGACGTGGAAGTCGATTAATTAAATGTTATTTGTGTTTGTTTATTTGTTTGCGCTATAAATGCATACACCTTGAAGGTGTTAGTGACCTAACAAAGGATGCTTTTGTTATGACGCTTCGGCGTTTTATTGCTCGTAGAGGAAAACCCGCAGAAATATTCTGCGATAATGGGCGTAATTTTGTATCTGCTGCGAAAGAAGTAGGAGGTTTTCTTAAATGTAACATTGATCCGCTGTCTGACTTTGCAAATCAAGAAGGCATAAAGTTCACGTTTACACCTACTTACGCTCCTCATTTTGGTGGAATTTGGGAAGCCGGGGTTAAATCCGCTAAGTTCCATTTAAAACGTGTCATGGGAGATAGTCATTTAACGTTCGAAGAAATTTCAACTTTGTTTGCGCAAGTGGAGGCTATTCTTAACAGTCGTCCTTTGTGCCCCTTATCACCTTTCCCTAACGATCTCCTTTCCCTCTCTCCAGGGCACTTTATCATCGGAAGACCGCTGACCGCGCTACCGCCACCTACATTGGAGAATAGTAATAAAACAGATTTCCAACGTTATATTCGCCTGGAACAAATTCGCAAGGACTTTTGGCAGCGTTGGCAAAAGGAGTATATCTGTGAGCTCCAGCAAAGACTGAAATGGAAGACTAATGCTGCAAAGTTAAACCTAGGAGATCTAGTTCTGCTGCAAGAAGACAACGCTCCTCCACTACAGTGGCGCCTTGGAAGAGTCACAAGAATGTTTCCTGGTCCAGATGGCATAGTCAGAGTGGCTGACGTCAATACTGCCAGAGGATGCGTGCGCAGACCACTGGTTCGTTTATGCCCACTGCCGTCTGAAGAAGACTTCAAGGGTTGAAAGATGACTTTCAACGGGGCGGGAAGATGTTGCGGCTCGTAACGCCTTAAGGATTATAATTTATTTTGTAAAATCTTGTCTTGCTTCTACACTTTTATCAGGCGTTTTGTTATCGTTGTTAGTGTTCAATATAACCACCATCTTCACTTTGCATTCGACCTTTGTCCTAGTGACATCTAAATTGTTATATTTTTCTATAATTTATTATACCAGCTATTTAAAACAACTGCCTTATCATTTATTACGCCCCATTTATGTAAAGTTAATACATGGTTTTTAAACTGAATATTATAAAAAAAAGTTGTTAACGTCATATGAAGAATTTTGAAGCTGTCAGAACTCATCCTACAGTAGGTAACCCAACTATAATGGTTTGCAAATAAGAGTTGTAAGTACAGGTTATGTACAGTACAGTAGCCAGCACAAGCAGCTGGACACTCTGCCTGTTTCCCATAGCAGTACAATCAAGGATTTTCAATCAAAATGTGCACAGGGTAAATGTCATAAAACAAAGCACATACACCGTCACTGTGTTGGAATATAGACATTGCCAGCCTTAAACAGAAAATAAACTTGCTCAAGAATCAGCTCTGAAAAAAAAAGCAACACATGTGTGTTCATATGTATGAAGCAGTAAAAGTAAAAGAAAAGCAGATGTGGAATTAATTTACAAAAAATCTGTTTTATGGATTCTAGTAGAAGAAGTATCACCAGTTATCAGCTCTTTTTTATTTGAATGAAAAATTCTTCTGACAAAGCTTGTACGCAGACAATAATAAAATGTACTGTTAGGTGGGTACTAGTTTTAAGCCAAATTATGTGAGTAGTATGCATTTAAAACTCGCGAATAGTCACAAAAGCATAGAATTTTCTTTGGAAAGGTCAATGATATTCTTATTACTTTCACTTAGAATTTATTAGTAACGGGTGGAATGCTTGCTCCCCCCTTTGTCCCACAAGGCAACTAGTTTATAGAGTACCTATAGGTAGGTATAATCGTAAATTGTACAGGATGTGAGTGTATGGGCAATCATACCGTGGGCAGGTTTTCATTGGGCGGCCCGGGGCGCGTCATGTCGCCGCGCGGCTCCGGCCCTCCGCCGCCGCCTCTTTGTACAAGCTCCCTCGCTTTCCGAGCTCATGGAATATTATCTAAAACAACACAATACAATACGCAAATCAAATAATTCTTTTTTTATAATACAATAAGTTTTTAATGTTGGCAACAGTGCTCTCTCGCGACCGTCTCCGCGAAGACTGGTTGATGAACAGTTTGTGCGTAAAATATAATAATTTACCTCATTGTTGTAAACTACGCGTATTGTATATAGTGTAGGTCGAAGTGTTAGTGCCAGCAGCGTAAAACTCAAAGGATTATTTACAAAGGAAACCATGAAAACTACAACACACCCATTTCTGTTTTTGTTAGATTTTTGACATTGACATTTATTTGACTGACGACGGTCCTGAAGTTAGCCGCAAATGGGCTCAGGGCGCATTCCGAATCAGACTTTCAGCGCTGTCAGCGATCAGAAAAGCAAAAAAACGTATGAGTTTTGATAGCTGGCTGACAGTAATCCGGAACGCGATTACGGGTGCTTTAATCGATTTCATTCAGCGCGTCTCGGAACGCAGGGCGATTCTTTAAGCGCGCCGCCGCCGCCGGCGCCGCCGTCAGCGATCAGAAAAGCAAAAAAACCTTTAAAAAAAACGTATGAGCTTTGGCTGCTGACAGTAATTCGGTACGTGATTACGGGTGCTTAATCGATTTCAGCGCGTCTCGGAATCCAGGGAATGTCTGCGCAAAGCGAAGGTACGTTCGGATTCCTAAACTTTTATAATTTGTAAGTATGTAATGTTTTTTTTATTATGTTTTTCTAAGAGCAATATCTCCACACATAGCAATTTGCAATAAAGAATTATAGATATTATTCATTTAAGTACTTTTAAAAACCTTCACCGTCATGTACATTTAACAAAAAAAAATACTCTGGACAAGTGTTTTCCCAGTAAATTAGCCAACATAACAAAAATTATTTTTTTAACTTTTTTTATTAAAGGACTTTGGTTGGACAAATTTTATATGAAAAATGAAAAAATAACAATAAGCGATATCTTTCTTAAATACCTTTACCTACTATCATAACAATGTTAATAATATAACTGATATAATTAGAATTAACTAAAAAAGAAAGACTGGGCTGGGTTGGGCTTAGATCACATCACATCACACTAATCTATATGTGAAAATATATATGGATGATAGTATGTTTAGATGTTTATTTGGATGTCTGTTCCGCTTTCACGCCTTATTTTAACTACTAAACGGATTTGGATGAAATTTGAAATGGAGACAGTTTGCACCCTACATAAGATATTTTTTACGGGAAAAGTCATTCCCACGAGAAAATGTTACATAACGCGAGCGCGCAGCTGCGGGTGGAAAGCTGGTATCTGAATAATTATTAGTTTATTTTATATAAGAAGGAGTTAGCCTATACTATACTTTTATCTTCTACGGAAAGGAGACAAATATCTAAAAATATATCAAATGCTACGGTAAACCAAAAACATAACTTAGGTGGACTGTGTTATGGATGATCGCCTCCTACATAACATCTCTTACCCTGCAACCAGACCCAGGTGTTGCTTGCAATTTGTCACGTACGGTGCAGATTTATCACATCATTCCCCTGCACCTTCCTCTTCAAGAGGGGCATGATGATGTATGCGACGGCGGCGCGTGAAGGGACGATCGGGGTGTGACTGTGAGAGTACGCCGTAAATATATTTGCACGTTAGGTATTCACATAAAACATGCATGAACACGTGCTCTAGATGGAACAAGCTGAGGTGGGGTAAGGTGTAAGGCCCGGTTTCCACCAAAGCTGAGCGGAGAGGAGATGTGTCGAGCTGAGCTGCGAAGCTGGCTGGCTATTTCCACCAAAGCGGAGAGGAGATGTGAGCTGTGCGTAGCGGAGAGGAGATGTGAGCTGTGCCTAGCGGAGATGTGTGCTGTGAGAGCTCAAACTCAGTCAAGCGCTGTCTACGAAAAGAAGACGTCATGTCGTTACAAAAGTTATATCTTAATTTGCTTGAAGCATTTTTTTACCTGTTGAATTTTCCGTGATGTATTTCTGTCTCTTCTTTATGAATTAAATCTTTCAATATTCCAGTAGTATGTGCTCTACAAACGGTTCACTGAACGAGTAAGCATTTGCTGTCTAGATAGAACTGTTGCTTGGCTCATAGAGGAAGTAAAACTATTGGTTATGGGATGGGTGGGGTGGGGTAGATAGGCTGTTGCGCTAGATATGCAATTTCCATTTCGTTGGGACAAACAGTTAATCAAAGCTCGACTGAATTGGTTTGCGCTTTATATTCAGCGAACCAGCAAAATGGGAAGCACTGTCTCCGTCTAGCTAGCCTCACCATCGATTTTGATGGTTTTAACCATGTGAAAAAATTGATTGGAATTTGATTAAATTTGTTTATAAATCTCAGAAAAAGTTGAATTGTATTTTGGAAGATATTTGAGTATATTACTGAGGCTTCTGGATCGACGTCTAGCTAGCAGCCTCACCAAGATAGACTGGCTCTATCGTTATCGTTGTCAAAAATTTGTTTGGAAATTGATTATCTCGTATACAAAGTTTCAACGAAATTGGTCCAGTAGGAGCCGAGATATTACACCCCCTTGGTGAGGCTTCCAGTTTGACGCTTGACATTTTTTTTTTATTTGTTATATTTGGTTTGCCTTTAAGACATCCAAAATAAATATTACAATCTAGCCTAAAGGCTAATGAGTAATTAAATTTTAACTTAAATTGCTAAGTAGATGTTAGCTAAGAATGTGTCCATCAACACTTTTCTTATTGTCTCTATTAAGGGGAAGACACTTTGTTCGTGTGTTCTTTACGGAAAGCACTGACTGCTCTACATTACACTAATGATTACTAAACTAACTCAAAGGGTTTTGTCCTTTTCAGTCTTCTCACTATGTCCGTGGTGTCGAGGAGCTGGATAGCCTCAACGTTCACGTGATGATGAAGTCTTAGTTCGTGAGCTTCGGCATATTTTTTAATAACACTGTCAACTTTATTCACTTTTAAATCTCGATGAAGGTCGTCATTTCTTATTTACCAAGGAGCATTTACGATACCCCTTAGTACTTTATTTTGAAATCTTTGTATCATCTGAACGTTGCTTTGTTTGGTACAAGCCCATAGCTGAATACCGTAAGTCCACACAGGCATGAGGATTTGTTTGTATAGAAGAACTTTATTGTGATTGACGCTTGACATGAAGACGATTCCTGTCAAACGGAGGTATGTCCATGCAAAGTAAATATACCTACTTACCAACAAATTGATTGGAATTTGATTATCTTATTCCAGCAAAAAAACTTTCATTTCGTTGAGACGTTAACCCTCGACACAAAAAAGAGGGGTGTTATAAGTTTGACCGCTATGTGTGTGTCTGTATGTCTGTGTGTCTGTGTGTGGCACCGTGGCTCAACCAATTTAGATGCGGTTTTTTTTATTTGAAAGCAGTTGAAATGACGCTATAATGTCACGTCGGGGTACCGCTAAGTTAAAATATCGAATCAAAGCACGTTAAAGTTAAAATATCGTTTGGTCGGATATGCTAGCAAATTAATAGATAGATTACTTAGGCCGCGTTCCGATTTGCGCTGACATTACTTTGAGTACCCAAAACCGCGTACTGAATCACTGTCATTGGGATTACGGCAGCCATTGTGACGTCACGGATTGCGTCATGACCGCCGCCATCTTCCGCTAACGGCGCCCATGCTCCAGAGCGTAGAGGGAGAATAGGGGACTAGAGAGCTAGCAAGCGTGTCACCGAAAGGGACAGAAATAAAAGTACGTACGAGATTTAGGGTTGCCAGGTACGGATAAATTTACCCCATAATCTATGGTGTTCTTTTTAGTATGTTAAAAATATATTAGTTTTTACAGAATCATACTGTGAACAAATTTAATTACCTTAAAAGCACTGTAAAAACATATTAATCCGTTACCTAGTAAAAATAAATCAAATACATAGCTTCCACATCAGTGGCTGGCAAGCTATAAGAATTATACATGCAAACTGTAGGCTGCTATTCATTAAAGCTAACGGTACTGATTATTTTGTACCTATTGATAACGGTTTTTTTTTTAAGTGTACCTGGTTCTGCTCAGTATGCAACGGTGGGCGTTAAAATAAAAGAAAAACCTTAAAAAGAGTGTTACACATAATATGAAAAGGCAGGTTTTTGAAAACCGTCTGTAAAGTTTTATCAGTGGAAACGGAATAAAAACAACCTAAAACATAACAAGATAATTTTTATTATAATAAATACCTTAAATACGACATGAGGACCGTAGGTAAGCCCGAGCCGTAGGCGAGGGTTTATAATGTCAAGAGTTTGTTATAAAACCTAAGATCACACGATTTTAAATGCTGTAGGTGTTAGTACCAGAAAATACCAATATTTAAAACGATTTTTTCAAATGTTGGCTACAAATTCTTGATGACTTTTTTGCAGTCCAATTCGTTCGTCCCGTTGCTTTTATCCAATTTCGACATATATTGTCCTTATCCGGGAAACTGAAAAGTGTCATTTAAAAACATTTTAATTTATTTAACTATTTTATCTAATTTAACTTAACAAAATGTAATTACCACAAATTATGGGAAAATAAACTTAAAAAAGTTGGCAACACTGAACAAAAACAAATTTTTAGAAATGTATGAAAACAAGTTGGTCGGATATGCTAACAAATTAATAGATAGTCAATCAAATGAAGCGTCTGACTTAAGCGGTACCCCGACGCGACATTATAGCGTCATTTCAACGAGCAAACCAAATCGTGCCATCCATCAATTTCTCTAATAAAATTAAAATATATAGGTGTTACTTTATCGAATTTGATGGCTCAACAATAGGTATTATTTTTTACTTTTTAATGTTTTGCTTTTTTGCTTCGGGGGTTTTTAAATTTTAAATTTATTTTTATTTCATAATTTTTAAACTTTATAACAAATAAATTATGATATATGAGTACAGTTATATCTAAAAGAAAATTGGAGAGTATTTTTACTTTGAATCGAAAGGACATATGGAAAGTAATCAGATCCCCTCATCAACTATTAAAGAGCTGATGATCTTCAAACGGCTGGTCAGGTCATGGTTACCTTTCCATATACTTTCAATATTATTGAAGGAATACGGTACCAAATTTCGAATCGATAGGACATATGGAAGTAAGTCAGATCCCCTCATCAACTATTATAGAGCTGATGATCTTCAAACAGCTGATCAGGTCATGGTTACCTTACCATATACTTTCAATATGATTGAAGTAACAAGGTACCAAATTTCGAATCGATCGGAGATAAGGAAGTTCGTCAGATCCCCTCATCAACTAGACAAGAGCTGATGATCTTCAAACGGCTGAAGAGATTTTCATGAAACATGGCTAAGAACACTCGGGGTAAAATTATCTATGTTACAAAAAAAAACTAAACGAAAATCGGTTCATCCGCTTAGGAGCTACGATACCACAGACAGATACACAGACACACAGATACACAGACACGTTAAACTTATAACACCCCTCTTTTGCGTCGGGGGTTAAAAAGTATCGAAATAGAAATTGAAATTTATTGAGATTGTTATAAATGTGGTACATTATTTTTATAAGGTGGAAATAATAGAGTCCAACACATTTAGTCGAAATCCGACATACAACACATCACATTTTTAATAAACATGCATGATATTATTATCTAAGTAACACTAGTCATTAATAAGAATAATGCAATAGTTTTCCATCATAAATTAATGTCAATATAGATGAAGTACTAAGAAACTCTCTGACTGAATAGAATTGTTTCTCTGCTAACCATTGTTTTAATTTTCTACGGAATTCTCTTAAGAGTAAATGTTCACGCCACTACTGATGGCGAGAGAGGAGAGCGGGAGACGCGCGGGGCCACCAACAGCGCTGCCGCCGCACCGCGACACGACCACTTCTACCAGCTAGCTAACCCTAGGCGCACGTCAACTGTCGGGAAAATTTGTAGCTTTTGCTTGATTTTATTATATTTTTTTTAAAGTTAATATCTTCAGTTTCATTCAAACTGTATCCCTAACAGTTTTTGGCGACCGTGACAATATTAACCAAGCAATCTTTGGACATTTGAGAAAAAAGAAGACAAAGGAAAGTTCGAGTACTAACGGAAATTATTGAGAACAAAGAAATCGTATGATTTCCTAATTTTGAGAAGTGAGCTGCTTTTGGGGCCATCAGTGCACGGTGTCATCTGGAGGTCTAGCCCAGGGAAGTAGCCCTAATCCTTTTATTTTCCATTTTATCCAAATTTCCCATTTAAATTCCCATTTTCCTTTGTCTCATTTGTGTGAAGGAGTGTTATCTGTTCAAGCGTTAGTTATTCTAGTATTTACCAAATTCTAGCTAATTTCGCTATAGCACGGCTCGGAATTAGCTATATTGCAAGACATTTGTAATTTCCACTGCTTTTAAAGTAAAAAAGCATAATATTATTCCATATTGAATCCCGCTTTTGTTAAAAATCATTATAATAGGTAAAAGCTAGATTGCATAATCGTTTTTTCCTAGTGTTAAATTACTTTGATTTGATACCTATTTTTGCTTATATTTTTGCAATAATTGCGCATCCACTAGAATACTTATCTTCATATTTCTGCATAGTCATTCATAAAATCCTTTTTTCATCATCATAACGACAAAATTCATAATTCACCCGCTTTTATAAAAAATATTATAATATTAGATTTTTATTTCGATTTATCGATCAATTCCAGTGTTTCGCACGGGAGCGTATAGCTCCGCGCAACTTGTACCAGTTTGGGCTCGCGGTGCCACGCGGTGCTAGTATTGTGCTAGCCTGCTGACCGTGCTGTGTGCTCGGCTGGACCTAACTTCGTGCAATCGAAACTGCGGCTGGACCTGGATTGCGGACTCGTCTAAATATTACAATCCGGTTTGCGTTCATTTATTTATTTCATTGTTAACATTTTGTGCTATTATTGATTGATAATCAAAGTTTAAATAATGACGTCTTCAGAAGGTGATGAAATAAAGAATGATTTAGGTAAGCTAATTAAAAAGCGTGCGACTATTAAAGGGCTATTAACCAAATATGCAAACTCTGTTCATGAATTAGATGTAACTGAGTTAACAAAGATAGAATATAAGCAGTTAGAATTAAAATTAGAAAAAATAAATAGTTTGTCGAGTAGCTTTGATGAAGTTCAGGGACAAATTGAGCTGTTACATAAGAATGAGGAGGAGCAGATTTTAGAAAGGTTTGTCGTAGAAGACCTGTTTATCACTATATTGGCTGAACTACACGAAATATTGGAATCATCACCCTATAATCGAAGAAACGAAAACGATGGTTCAGAGAATAGCTCTTCTCATTCTTGTCATAACTCAGTAATTAAACTTCCTACAATTAAATTACCTACGTTTGATGGAAATCATTTACAATGGATTGAATATCGGGACACTTTTGAGTCAATGATAAATAGCAGCAATAGTATACCGAACATTAATAAATTCCACTATTTGCGTTCTTCGTTGGAGGGGAGTGCCTTGGTAGTAATTAAATCTATTGAGTTTAGTTCGAAAAATTATAAAGTTGCGTGGGATATTTTATGTAAACGGTACAACAATAAAAACATTTTAATTAATAATCATTTGAAAGCTTTGTTTAGTTTGGAGTCACTAACTAGGGAGTCTTACAAAGCGCTGCGGTTTATCGTAGACCACGTGTCCAAGCACTTAAGAGCTTTAGAAAATCTAGGTCAACCAACTGATAAGTGGGATGCTCTTATTATTTTTATGGTTACAAGCAAGTTAGACATACACACGAGCAAAAAGTGGGAGGAATACAAGGGCACGCTCGATGATGATAAGTTACCTACATTAGATAATTTTTATTCGTTTTTGCGTAGTCGGGCTGATGTGTTGGAAACCTCCTACAACCGTGTCGAAAAATATGATCATAAGTTTGGTTCAAGGGATAAGTCTCATGATAAGTCTAAATTTAATAATCACAATCAATCAAAGAGTTTAGTAGTTTCATTTGATAACAAAAAATCTTGTTTTATTTGTAACGAGACTCATCGCTTGCACGAGTGTGACAAATTTAAGGAAATGTCTGTTGATGAGAGGATTAACCAAGTAAGTAAACGAAAACTGTGTAAAAATTGTTTGCTAGGTGGCCATAACTCATTTTTGTGCAGACTTAAAGCTTCCTGTCGTTTTTGTAAGAATAAACATAACACGTTGTTACACAAGCTCACCCAGACTGTGGCAGTAGCTACTGGTGATAATAATCAAACTCCTGAGCCTTCAACTTCGGCACCGCCGCCGCCGCCACCGCAACCACAGGTGTCGTTAGCTGCTGTGTCAACGGGACAGGTTCTATTGTGTACGGCGTTGGTTGAAGTTGTAGTCAATAACAATACTTATGTGGCGCGAGCACTTCTTGATACGGGAAGTCAATCGTCCTTCATTACTACTAATTTGAAAAGGCGTTTAGGATTATGTGTAAATTCTACTAACCCGAGAAATATTTGTGGTATTAATAATGCGGTTTGTAATATAAGTGAATGTTGCCAACTTCAAATAAAATCACGCTTAAATTCATTTAATTTTAGTACGAATTTTTTAATTGTTCCTCAAATAACCGGGATGCTGCCAAATTCAGAATTTGACATACGTACCTTGCCGCTGCCAGGAAGCATTGTACTTGCTGATCCTACCTTTTATATTCCTTCTGCCATAGATATTTTGCTAGGAGCGGATGTCTACTGGAATATAGTAAATTCACAAATTATCAAATTAGGAATAAATAAACCAGTTCTTCAGGACTCTAAGTTGGGGTGGTTGGTCGCAGGACCATTGTTGATTCCTAACACCTCATCCTTGGGTGTCATTCCTACACAGGTATCATGTAATTTTACTCAACAATTGAGTGAATCTATTGAAAAATTTTGGCAAATTGATGATTTGCCACCCACCAAAACTCACTCTTTAGAAGAAAAGTTCTGTGAGTCTCATTTTTGTAACACTGTTACGCGTTTGCCTAGTGGTCGGTTCAGCGTTCAAATGCCTATGAAAGAGGCTCCTGAAGAGGCACTTCACGATAATTTTTATGTAGCCAAAAAGTGTCTGTATAATTTAGAAAAAAAGCTGGAAAGACATCATACTTTAAAGGAAAAGTATATTTCATTCCTTAAGGAATATTCCGATCTAGGGCACCTAAGCCAAATTGAAAGGCCTAATTTTGGGTATTATATGCCCCATCATGCTGTTTTGCGCGAAAATAGTGAGACAACTCGACTAAGGACCGTTTTCAATGCTTCGATGAAGACCTCATCCGGGAAGTCATTAAATGATATACAATTTGTAGGTCCCGTAGTTCAAAATGATCTCATCTCCATTTTACTGCGTTTTCGTCAACATCGGTATATATTTATAGGTGACATTGAAAAGATGTACCGTCAAATTGAGATAGACCCTTCTCAACGGCATTTGCAACTAATTTTGTGGCGCGAGGAAAGGAGTCAGCCTATTCAGGTGCTGCAGCTCAATACCGTAACATACGGCACTGCTTCTGCTCCCTTTCTGAGCACACGTTGTCTGTTACAGTTAGCATTAGATTGTCCGGACAGTGAGGTAGCTAATGTCATTCGTAATGATTTTTATATGGATGATTTAAATACGGGACATGAAACCGTAGAAGGTTTAAGACATATTGCGGATGGAGTCATTCGAGTTTTAAACTCTGCTTGTCTACCACTTCGGAAATTCCGTACAAATTGTACTGATCTGTTTAAAAATGAGAATGGAACGTCTGAATCTCTTGATCTCTATAAAGAGTCCAGCGTGTTAGGTCTCAATTATTCTCCCAAGGCCGACACTTTGCAATTTTCAGCTGATTTAGAACCTGAAACGAAGATCACTAAAAGATCTGTTATCTCCACAACTAGTAAAATATTTGATCCATTGGGATTATTATGTCCTTGTGTTATAGTAGCCAAAATCTTACTTCAAAAACTTTGGAGTGCCAAACTTGATTGGGACGATCATGTACCAGAAGATTTTACCAAGAATTGGTCCAAATTGTTAAAAGATTTTTCAGTTCTGTCCGATATTCAAGTACCAAGACTAGTTCTTTCCAATTTTCCCATTAATATCCAATTGCATTGTTTTGTTGATGCATCACAACAGGCATATTCTGCTTGTGTTTATCTCAGATCAACATCTAATGATAATCAAGTTGTTGTTAAGTTGTTGTGCGCTAAAGCTCGAGTAGCTCCGATCAAAACTTTAACCATACCGCGTTTGGAATTATGTGGTGCTTTGCTGGGGGCGCGATTGTCCACAAAAGTTATACAAGCATTAAGGTGTAATATTTCACAAAAATTCATCTGGACTGACTCAACAGTTGTTTTGGGTTGGCTTAAAGCTCAAACTAAAGATTTGAAAACTTTTGTGTGCAATCGCGTTAATGAGATAAATGAGTTAACTACTGATTTCATTTTTAATCATGTTCCTACACAAGAAAATCCGGCGGACATGGCTTCCAGAGGAGTTGATCCGACATTCTTGCGTTCTTCTCTTCTCTGGTGGGAAGGGCCTACCTTTCTCAAGGCTAGTAGTTCTGAATGGCCAAATCAAACGCGCACACCAACCTCACAAATGTTACCTGAAATGAAAGTACCTAAAACCTTAAATACAGTAAATTGTAATTTAGGAGTTATTGGGGATAAAAATATGGTTAATTTTGAAAGGTATTCAAGTTTTAATAAATTAAAAAGAATATACAGTTATGTCCTACGTTTCATTAATAATTGCAAACCAAATAATTTAAAGTTAACGGGTTCTTTAAATTCTGAGGAGTTGAATAACTCACTGCATGTTTTAGTTAAATGTAGTCAATCTCAGTCATTTAGTGATGAGATTGAATTACTCAAAGACAGTAAGGCTTTGAACCGAAACTCTAAATTAATTTCTCTTTCTCCTTTTATAGATTCGAAGGGTATTCTTAGAGTAGGGGGAAGAATAGAAAATTCGTCATTTGATTATGATAAGAAGCATCCAATGCTGTTAGATGCAAAGAATTATTTCACTAGGCTGATCATGAGTCACGAGCATTTGCGTTTATTTCATGCAGGCCCTCAACTTCTTTTAGCTGCAGTTAGAGAACAATTTTGGCCGATTGGGGGCAGGTGTCTAGCACGCAGCGTTTCAAGGCAATGCTTGATTTGTACGCGATTTCGGGGAAAGACTTTGCAGCCCTTGATGGGTAATTTACCTACCGATAGAACTAATCCTACTTTTCCCTTTTGCTCGTGTGGTGTGGATATGGCTGGACCTTTTATGATATCAAGCCGTAAAGGCAAAGGTAATCGAATCTCTAAGTGCTATTTATGCCTATTTGTATGTCTTTCGTCTAAAGCCCTACATCTTGAACTTGTAAGTGACCTAAGTACCGAAGCATTTATTTTATCACTGCGAAGATTTATTTCTAGAAGGGGCAAGCCCGCTATAATTTACTGTGATAATGGCACAAATTTTAAAGGCGCTAATAATGAATTAAATAAGCTTTTAAGGTCTAGCCGTCAGTCTGTAACCCAGTTCTCTAATGATGAAGGTATTAAATTTGTATTCAGCCCCGCATATTCACCTCATTTCGGAGGTATATGGGAGGCTGGTGTAAAATCAGCCAAGCACCACCTAAGACGTGTTGCTGGCAATGCTTCACTGACGTTTGAGGAGTTAGCCACTTTGTTTGCACAGATTGAGGCAATACTTAATTCCCGTCCTCTAACCCCTCTTTCGTCGGACCCCACTGATCCATCTCCTCTGACTCCAGGGCATTTCCTAATTGGGCGGCCGTTAACATCGTTGCCGTCTCCACTTATCACTGTGAAGCACCCCACCAGGTATCAACGCATTGAGCAACTACGGCAGCACTTCTGGGATCGCTGGCGCCGAGAGTTCGTGGCAGAGCTTCAACAGCGAACTAAGTGGCGAACAAGACAGCGAGAGCTTCGAGTCGGGGACTTGGTTATCCTGAAAGAAGACTACTTACCACCACTTCAATGGAGATTGGCACGAATCAGTCGTCTTCATGCTGGAACTGATGGAATCAGCAGAGTAGCTGATGTGCTTACTAACAAGGGCACACTAAGAAGAGCTGTAAACAAGATGGTTATCATACCTACCATTGATGACAACACTGGAAACCTGCAGCAGTAACCGTAGAAAACAGATGCACCCAAAGACGTCGTCAACAATATTGATGTTGTTGAAAGCAACTCTTTCAACGCCGCGGAGGATGTTCACGCCACTACTGATGGCGAGAGAGGAGAGCGGGAGACGCGCGGGGCCACCAACAGCGCTGCCGCCGCACCGCGACACGACCACTTCTACCAGCTAGCTAACCCTAGGCGCACGTCAACTGTCGGGAAAATTTGTAGCTTTTGCTTGATTTTATTATATTTTTTTTAAAGTTAATATCTTCAGTTTCATTCAAACTGTATCCCTAACAGTAAATCTTTTATTTCTAACGGAAGAGCATTATATGTCCTTACACACATGGCATAACAGTTTTTTCTATATACTGCAGTTCTAGGTAGAGTTCTATAAACTAGGCTATCTTTATTCCTTGTATCATATCTCTGCGTGTCGCTTGCCTTTTTAAATAAAAATCCGTTTGTTTTTACAAAATTAGCAAGTTGGAATATGTATAGCGACGGGAGTGTTAAAATTCTTAACTTTTTAAAAAGAGGTTTGCATGGTTCATAGGGTGGCACGCCACACAAAGCACGTATGCTCTTTTTCTGATCGATAAAAGCCTTATCGAAATCGGTACTATTGCCCCAGATCAACAGACCGTATGTAAGGATAGAGTTCACATACCCATAATATGCAGTCAGTACAATGTTAAAGGATGTTACTTTTCGAAGTCGTCTCAACAAGTATACATAGCTGTTTACCTTACTACACACTTTTTCGACGTGGGCTTTCCAATTACAGACTTCGTCCATAATAATCCCCAGAAATTTAGTCTCTTTACATTTTTTTAAACACTCCCCTTCAAAGCAAAAGTCCAGCTCAGCAACAGGTTCACCATACTTATGGAATTGAACAATATTTGTTTTGCCCATATTAAACTGGAGATTATTTTTATTTAGCCAATTTGTAATATTAATAATCATAGATTCAATGTCATTTTTATATAGAGTAATGTCAGTATTTTTGTCACATGTTACAATAACTGAAATGTCATCAGCAAATAGAGTGCATTCATGACGGGTACTTTCTGGAAGGTCATATAAAATAAATAGCAATGGTCCCAAGATACTTCCTTGCGGGACGCCGACTGCATTTATTCTCTGCGTAGATTTATAGGTAGTCAGATTAGAATTCCTGTCAGTATTTGCTATCTCTACATACTGTTTACGGCTCCGCAAGTAATCTGATATCCAGTCCAGCGCTATTCCCCTTATTCCATAATATTCTAGCTTACTTAACAGTAATTTATGTGACACAAAATCAAACGCTCGTTTCATGTCAAAGTAGATGCCCGTAGTTCTCTTTTTGTCATTTAGGGCTTCAACTATTTTATTTATCAAATTAAAACACGCAGTTACTGTCGATTTATTTGCTTGAAAGCCACACTGCTCTTCTTTAAGAATTTTAAACTTGAGTATAAACTCACTCAGTCTTTTATGCATGGCCCTTTCGAATATTTTAGCTAGTATCGGTATAAGCGTGATGGGCCTGTAATTTCCAGGATCGTTTCTATCCCCTTTTCCTTTAAACACCGGTTTGACAATTGATATCTTCAATGAATCTGGAAAACATCCCTTTTCGAAAGTGTGCCAGTACTGGGCCAGTTCCCTTTTGCAAAATTTTAAAACCTGTGTAGATACCTCATCATATCCCTCTGCTTTAGTGCTGTTTAAGGAACTAATAATGGTTTCCACTTCAGATATGCTAACGGGTTTGGGTATTTTGTATTTTATATTTATTAGATTTACATTTATTAGAGTTGCTAGTACTACTTGTGTTTTCCTTAATCGTGGAATTAATTTGATAATCATTCATTTTCTCTGCTATTATATTAGGATCCCTTATCAAACTCTCATCAAAGATCATGTATATCGATATCGAGTAGGTTATGTATATATTACGATAGTTTTGACTCAGGCACATACATACATAAGATATTATCATAGGCAATCTGATAAAATATAAATATAAATATCAAACATTCTTTTTTGTAAATTTTTAATTTCACGTGCCTATTTTCATCTCCATTTTTAAAAATTACCTTTTCTTATTTTGGGTACTAGCCGTGCGAAAAGTGCTGTTTTCACAGCTGTACGATACTTTTTTAATACGTATAATAATTTAGAATTTTTCCAGTTTTGGTACGGTAATCAACATCTGGCAAGACTGAGTTATAAGCAGTTTCAGCGCGCTCAAACGCCGTTCCGTTTTGATTTCGCTCATGAGCCGTATTATCGCGATTTCTGAATCGGTACGCGAGTAATCGCTGTCAGTACTTTGAGCCATGAAATCTGATTCGGAATACACCCTTAAGCTTAAGCGGTACCCCGACGTGACATTATTAGCGTGTCTGCGTTAAGTTAGCAGCCTCACCATCGATTTTGATGGTTTTAACCATGTCAAAAAATTGTTAGGAATAGGTTTAAATTTGTTTATAAGTCTCAGAGAAAGTTTGATTGTATTTCAGAAGATATTTGAGTATCTTACTGAGGCTTCTAGATCGACGTCAAGCTAGCAGCCTCACCAAGATAGACTGGCTCTATCATTATGATTTATATGTCAAAAAATTGTTAGTAAATGGTTTATCTCGTATACAAAGTTTCAACGAAATCGGTTCAGTAGGAGCCGAGATATTACACCCCCTTGGAGAGGCTTCCAGCTTGACGCTTGACGTGAAGACGATTCCCGTCAAACGGAGGTATGTCCAAGCAAGGTAAATATACCAAAAAATTGTTAGGAATAGGTTTATCTTATTCCAGCAAAAAAAC
>CATNWD010000104.1:65559-85836 GCA_951230895.1 Carpatolechia fugitivella | reverse complement strand
GAGGTATGTTTATAATATTTCGGATGTTTCTGATAGCTTATGATGTGTCTGTTTGTTGTAATCTCATGTTTGTATTATCATCAATAAACTGTACCTAGTTTTTATTGCATATGTAAGGTTTCATTTGTAGTGACGCAGTGGACCTTATAATGGTTAAAAGTTTTCTTGAACAAACGAATTTCAATATCCAATACGGAATTTAATTAGGGTTACCAGATAAAAAATCAAATGTCCGGAGAAAAGACCTGATTTCCATTGAAAAATCCTGAGACTTTTTTAGTTTGAGAATTTTCATGCGTTGTGGGCAACCATTTTCAATACGATTATACCAGAGATAATGCGTAAAGAGTTTTTTCTATCAGGGGGCTCAATGGTCGAATGCAAGGAAGGTGTATTCAGTTCGAGCTATACTTTTCAATATAATTTGAAAAGTTAACATATGGGGCATTTTATAAATCAACAATTAAAGAAAAAGCCTTAGCCTAAGTACTCGGAGGAAAAAGGTCTGGAGTTCGCTTGACGGGCGATACCCCTCTGCCAAAGGTCAAAGGTATCAAATAAAAATTTGCCGCGTTTATACCACTTCAAGCGGTCCATTTGACAAACTATACGGGCCGCCGAAGGGATACTTTATCCAAGAATAAAAAATAAATATAAAATTTAAAAAGTAAAAAATAATACCTATATCTTTGAGCCATCAAATTTGACTGAGTAACACCTATTTATTTTAATTTTATTTTAGAAATTGATGGATGGCACGATACGGTTTGCTCGTTGAAATGGCGGTAATGTTTCGTCGAGGTACCGCTAAGTTCGACTCTGCCGCAGTGGTAATTGAGCCTAATTGGTCCCATTTAATTACCCACCTTCGAAATCTACACATCGATGGGTCCTACGAATAACTCCGTATCTCAAAATCAATGTTTTTTACAGGAGAGCGATTACAAAGTTATCATAAGTTAGTCGAGTCATATCTCTGATAACGTGAAAACTACGAACTTGAAAATATGCACAGCGCTTCTAGTAAGCGCTAAGTTTAGTTGAGTATTTTTAGTTTTATTATTAATCTAAAGGTGGTAAAAATAGATAGAACATTTTACGTAAATGGCACTTACGGACTTATTCCTCGGACTTTGACGCTAAGATTATACGTAAGTATCAATTACGGATTATTTCTTCGGTGCTTTACATTGACATTTTACGTATGTGGCACTTCTGGACATATTCTTTGGGTTGTAATACCAAAAATTTACGTAAATGGTTCTTACAGACTGATTTCTCGAACTGAAGTTCAATAAATGTATGTAAATTGCAGTTTCGGATTTATTCATTAGAATGAAAGAAGAGAATCTTACGTTATTGGCAGTGATGACAAAATTATTCAATGGGGAATAGGCACTATACTGCACTATATGGGTACTAGTATTTTGTTAAAATCGATCGTTTCGTTTAGTTTTAGGATATTTTAATGAAAAAAAAAAACATTATTTTTGAATATTATAAAAGTATATTTGGACACCCTGTTATGTAATAAGGTGCTATAAGGTGTTTAGGTTTTTTGACATTCCGAAATATATGCGTTCAAAGATTTTGAAGAACGCTTGATTATTAAAACTACATTGCTGATTATCCAGACATCCTACGAAATTTAAAATTTGTATGTGAATCGAAAATATTATATTTTTTAAAGCTACGATAAGAAATACTAGAAGACGGGCAGCCGGGTCCTTCTGCGTATTTAACATCATACTGCGATCGCCAACCCGCCTGCCAAGCGTGGCAATTATGGCACATCTCCCCATTGAGCGACACAGCTAAAACACCTCAAACACCTCCCCTAGTCCCCGGCAGCTTCATTGTTCCCAGCCTTGGAAACAACTGTGGATACGGTAGAGCAGGGAGTGTGAAGAATTCCCGGGCAATTCATTGTTACCAACACCGACGACTTCTGGCCCTGGCAACATACAACAATCGCAACACTGCGGACTGACGAAAAGATCGTCGAACTGGATGAAGAATTGAGCAGATTACGATGGGACATCTTAGGGTTATCTGAAGTCCGTAGAGAGGGCGAGGACTCGATTATCCTGAATTCCGGTAACCTGCTCTATTTCCAGGAGGACGAAGATCTGTCCCAGGGTGGTGTTGGGTTTAGGGTCCACAAGTCCTTCGTGAACAATGTAATTAAGAATGATAGTGTGGCGTACCTTACACTCAGAATTACCAAAAGGTATTCGTTGAAGGTCGTACAGGTATACGCACTGATATTGATACACACATCGAGGAAATGGATGTGGATATTTCTAAAGTATTTCTAAAGCCATACTGTTGTTATAGGGAACTTCAACATGAAGCTGGGCAAACAAGTTGGTGAGGAGCTGAGAATGGGATTTTTAGAGTCGGAGACCGAAATCCTTTGGGATAGATATTAGCCGACTTCATGGAGAAGGAAGGACTCTATATGATGAACTCCTTCTTCAAGAAGTCGGAGCACCGCAAGTGGTAGTAAATCCCGATGGAATGACAAAAAATGGATAGACTTTATCTTGTCAACAAGATGAAGAGAGGCTCATTAAACATCAATGTCAAAATAGAGAGATCAGGGCTGTTGAAGTCTACGCTCCGTCCATCGCCAATCCAAATTCAGAACCCCGAAAACTGACAGCTCGAACTTCAAAACCGATTCGAATACCTAGCAGAATACGAGGGAGTGGACGACTACAATGACAGGTTCGTGAAGGTGTATATATGGCTGGGTCTGTAGTTTTTCAAGCCAAACCGTATAAAAGGAACCAAAAAGATCTCTGGCTCTACCTTCAGGCTCATGGAAGAAAAACGAGAAATCTTTTTTCAGTCCGTGCTTTACGATGATGCTTCATATTATCAACGGCTCAATAGAGATCTTAAAGTCTCTGACTCGTGACCTTTGCTAATTTAAAACAAAGAGGCCATCAAGAGGTATTGAAGAGGCCATCAAGCGTCGCAATAAAGGCTCCAGTGTTTGCAAGAGATCAGTCTATTGGGCAAAGTCAATTGACTAAGCACTGTAGACGGTAGAATTGTTACGTCTAAACTTGAGCTATTTGGGATAAGTCAAGAAGTTCTATGAGCAGTTGTATACACCAACACGATCACCTGTCAGTAGGGGTCAAGCTACAGATCCTAGAGTTAGACTAACGCGACACTACACCACAGATATTCCGGACGTCAACCATTATCAAATTAAATAAAACTAACATAAAAATGTGTGTCTATTTAACTTATAATTACGTAACTTCACTCAAGAATTTTAGAACTTTCCATTGTACAAACACGTAACTGGAATATACAAGACATTTTTTTTAGATAATCCGACGAAGAACTACGTAACTTGCTAAATACAGAGTTTTACAGCGGAATGCAAAATTTAGACCAAATTCAGGTAATATTTCTACAATATTCTACTTAAATAACAATTATCATAAATAACTAACATTCGTTAGATGAACAATTATTATTTATATGTTTTGCTTTGTAAGCCAGACATAAACTGGCGCCTTTCGCTCGCCATTTCTCAAATTATTGAATGCTTTCATAAGCGCACGTCCACCTCGTAACACTCCCGCGTAAAACTAATAGCCGTAGCTTAATCTCCGGAAGTAGAATATCCACTGCATAAGAAACATTTTGATTACTATGCAGTGAAAAAACGTATTTAGTTATTGAACGAGCGAGCGCGAAGCGTTTATGTTTCAACTTGGCCAAAATTGCTTTCGTATGTCTGTTTGTCCTCCTCTACAGGTCACGTTTCTCAACCAATTCTCATGAAATTTTGTGAGCATATTCAATTTGATAAATATTATAGATTTATTTGTCGAGTCAGTTTCTGGAAATAAAAAAAAGTTAGACTCGCGAGGTCTACAGCTCACATAGCCACTATACTTGGGTTACTATAGGATGAGCCCTGACAGATTACAATTTACTGTTTAATGATAAAATAAGAGCTGAAGTTAATATTTAGCTAATGTGGTTTTTAAATCTATAATATAAAAATGAATCGCAAAATGTGTTGGTAAGCGCATAACTCAACAACGCCTGGACCAATTTGGCCAAATCTTTTTTTAAATGAAGTTCAAGGATGGTTTTTACGGGGGTGTAGGGTAGGTGTAGGGTAGGTGTAGGGTAGGTGTAGGGTAGGTGTAGGGTAGGTGTAGGGTAGGTGTAGGGTAGGTGTAGGGTAGGTGTAGGTTAGGTGTAGGTTAGGTGTAGGTTAGGTGTAGGTTAGGTGTAGGTTAGGTGTAGGGTAGGTGTAGGGTAGGTGTAGGGTAGGTGTAGGGTAGGTGTAGGGTAGGTGTAGGGTAGGTGTAGGGTAGGTGTAGGGTAGGTGTAGGGTAGGTGTAGGGTAGGTGTAGGGTAGGTGTAGGGTAGGTGTAGGGTAGGTGTAGGGTAGGTGTAGGGTAGGTGTAGGGTAGGTGTAGGGTAGGTGTAGGGTAGGTGTAGGGTAGGTGTAGGGTAGGTGTAAGCTGGGAAAGTAGGGTAGGCTGGGAAAAATGGCAGGACAACGTCTGCGGGGTCAGCTAGTTGATTATAAAAAAAAGTTGGAACGTCGTATGAAAAATTTGAAGCTGTCAGAACCCATCCTATAATAACCCGACTATAGTGCTTAGAAACGTAACCCTGGAAATACTTCCTATGAAAAATGGCTTCGATTGGTTGGATTTTAAGTCCAAAATCACCTCATAGGATACACAAATGAGATGACAACGTAGTAAATACACAAACTCAAGAGATCACATTAAACCTCCACTACATTGTGTCTCCGCACCGTGGAAGAACTGAACTATGAAAAAAAATGGCTTCAATGGGTTTTTCATTCAAATTTACCTCATAAGATACACAAATGAAACCAATGCAGGATGTTAGCTTAAGGGTAAGGAAGGAGTACCAGTCATATGTTTCTAAGTAGGTATACTATAACGAATGAACGAATCTACTTCCGGAGTTTAATAAGCTAAATGGCGTATTGACATAAACGTGGTTAATTTAGAAGAATTGGCCAGATCGAGTTACATTTTGCCTCTTGCTTGGGGGGTCATGACCCCCCCTGTATACCGCCTATGCATCTGATGTAAAATTTGTATCATTAAAATGTTTTTTCTTTGCAATTCAGCGATATTCATAACTCGAAATCTCGGTCCGAAGCACTTCGCACACTCGGTTTCGAATAGAGACCTATGACAGCACAATGTTCGTACATTGTAAATTACGACGATAAATTGATTGCTATTGCACTTTTTATGGCGCTAGACAAGAAAAGAAAATATTTATTGGTCTGAAACATGGTTCATAACTAGAAGAAAAAGAAGATAAAACGTCGTTACTGGGTACACCATTCAGCATTCAGGTTTCTGAATCCGAATTCCTGATCAGGAAACCGAGTGTGCGGCCAGCCTTTTGTATTAATGTTGTGATTTGTGTCCAAAATAAAGGTTTTCTTTCTTTCTTTCTAAAATGAAGAATATATCATTTGTTTTTTGAGGGCGGAAAATTATCGGTATTTTCATGTTTCTCGAATTTAAAATACTGTCAGGCAATCGTACTATCGAAAGAAAATTTGGATATTTGTTCCGCTTTCACGGGGCTTGAGAGGTCGGTCGTCGACCTTTACATCCCACACGATGATGATGAAGAAAGACTAGTACTACAACGACTACAATCCTCTACAAGATCAATATTAAAATCATAACGTATAATTCTTTGTATTTCGTACGTGTAATTCTCGTGTTTAAATATTATAATTTGATTTTCATTTTCATTTTCATTTATTCGTTAACAAAACATTTTTTGTGTTCGAAATAAAATAATACATCACAAAATAAAATTAAATAAATCCAGAGTTATGTCAAAATTCTATTCTAGCATGCATCAGGTTAAAACACGTTTAAATTAAGTTAAATAAAATCATTTACAGAATAGAAACACTTCTCTAATAAAAATGCTTTTAGTTTGACTCTAAAGCTATGGAGCGTGAGGTTCCCTCGCAGTTCAACCGGCAACTTATTAAAAAAAGTTACCTGGTTGTACTCCACACTGTGCTTGACTACATTAAGCCTCGGTGTTATATACAACGGGACCTCTCTTCTACGTGTACTCTCTCTGACTAATCTCACGTTATCAGCTTCATTGTGCAACAAATATTTTTTAAAATCTACAAGTAAGACAAACATGTACAAGCACGGGACCGTTAAAATACCCAGTCTAATAAAATGTTCCCTACAAGATTCCCAAGGTGGTATTTTTACTATGGTACGAACTGCCCTTTTTTGAATGATAAGAGCTTTTTTTTTCATTATATTTATAGCTATTCCCCCATAATTTAATACTATATCGTAGTCTCGATTCAACTAGGGCATAATAGACTGTTAGCAGCTGTCTTTCAGATATTTCATCTCGAAGAGTTCTCAACGCATAGCACGATGAGCTAATTTTGTTTTCTATTTCACGTAACTCAACTTTCCAATTCAGTAAACTGTCCATATGTACTCCCAAAAACTTAACTGAGTCCTTAACTTCAACCTTTGTTCCTTTGAAAACCACGTTCAGGGCATCTGAGTTTCTGGCCGTCGATTTGAACAACATTATGTTAGTTTTATCTATGTTGACTAATAAATTATTTGCTGTAAACCATTCGTTGAAACACTCTAGAGCACTATTTACTCTAAGGCTTAAACCATCTATACTATCCCCATATAAGATAGCATTCGTGTCATCTGCAAAGACAACGACTTTAATGTCAGGGATTGAATTGCATATGAAATCAATTAAGTCATTCATCAGCACAATAAATAGAATGGGTCCCAGTATGGATCCTTGAGGAACCCCTCTTCTGATATTTATCATTTTTGATCTGGTTCGTTTTTCGTGACCTTTTTCTATAGAAGTTATCTCTACAAACTGCTTCCTTCCAGTTAAATATGACTTAAAGAGGGACAAAGCGTTTCCTCGGATCCCATAATGCTCAAGTTTATTCAACAGTATGCCGTGATCCACCAAATCAAATGCCGAACTCAGGTCCAAGAAGACAGCTGCCACTCTTTTTTTCTCATTGAGACCGCAGATAATATCACCAGTGAGTCGATCTATAGCATTTCCTGTACTCATGCCACGCCGATAGCCATACTGCCTCGAGTTTAAAATTCCGTTAATGTCAAGATGCGAACAAAGCCTTTTCTTCATAACCTTTTCTAAAATTTTTGATATGACCGGTAACAGAGATATAGGTCTGTAATTTTTAGGATCTGTCCTGATATGTTTCTTAAAAATAGGCAGAACACGAGCAACTTTTAACTGATCAGGAAACACATTCTCTCTCAAACACTCATTAATAAAGTGTGCAAGGGGTTCGGCAAGCGTTGAGATATTTTCTTTAATTATAGAAATTGGAATGTCGTCATATCCACAAGACTTTTTTGCAGCCATTTCTGTTACAATTTTTTCAATTTCTTTTGGATTGGTGTCCCTCATTTCCAAGCAGCTATCCACTCTTTTTGTATTAGCCTCTAAGAAAATCCTAGCAGCGTTCAAATCCCCTGTAGCTGGATGTCTGCTATGATCAAATTGCTTATTGAAGATATCAGCTATCTCTTGCGGTTCGTTAATTATTTTATTGTCAATTTTGAGTATATGTTGATCATTATGTCTCACTTTTGACTTTAAATTTCTATGCTTATTTACAATTTGCCATATACATTTTGCCGAATTTGATGCTTTTTCAATTTCCGACTGAACTGTTAGTTTTCTAGCTGATCTTAAAATTTTCCTATAAATTCTTATGTATGATTCCCTATACTTAACAATGCTTGAATGACAACTCGACTTCACACAAATTACTCTCTTCATCATACTTGACTTCTTAATACCCTTAGTCACCCAATTCAATTTTTCTAATTTGTTCACATTAAGTAGCCTCTTTCTTTTTCTGAAGCATAACTTAAACAGGTTAGAAAACTGCAGAAGGAATTTGTTTATTCCAAGACCTTGCCAATCACCAAACGATTTTTTATTTTTACTGGAAAAACACCTTATTTCATACGCAATACGCTGACTGTTGTTTTGCGGCCGTAAGGTGTCCACCGAGATTAAATCTGCTATAATTGCTGCATGTCCATCCGAGAGTCCATTGAAGTCAACACAAGGAACACTTAACTTGTCTTCAGGTATGTTCGTCAAAAAGTTATCTATGCAAGACAAACTACCATTTCTAGGACAAAGGTAAGTTCCTTCATCTATGAGGCTCCTAAAGTTATAACACTTTAGTAGGCACAAGAACTCATCACGCTCGTTACTGGCACTCAACATATCTACGTTAAAATCTCCGCCAATTATACACTTTTTATTAAAGAAGTGTTCCAATAGTCTATCCAGTCCATGCATGAATGACAGAAAATTCCCCTCTTCGAACCTTTTGTTGTTTGAATTTCGATAACAGCATATAATATTTATATTAGTTTGTAAGTCTATAACACCACATACTTCAAAACTCTCTTGTTTGTATAACTTATCACAAAGATCAATTTTTCGTGTTTTCCTTCCATTTAGAGACATGACTAGGCTCCCACCCCTTTTCATGTTTTGCCTGACACTATGGGCAGAAACATTGTAGTTGGTTATGGAGAATAAGTCAATTGACTCTTTAGTAAGGAAATGTTCCGTCAGACATACATAGCTTGGCCAAACGTTAAAATTTTGCAAGTACATTTCCATCTCATGTTTTTTTGTGGTTATTCCACATACGTTTTGATGTATTATCTTCATGTTAGTGCAATTTACATTAACCTCGAATGAATATGGGATGTCAAGACTATCATCATCAATAATTGGTGTGGGGCATGGACAAACACCACAGCTGTTACTTAGACTATTCACGAAAAAAAGATCTAATTTCACATATCTTATCATACACTGAGTAGAAAATGCATTGCATTCCAAAATTATTTATACGACCCGAGTATTTGTTAAACATCGAGTTATCAAACGCTAAGTTTAGATTAGAGTCAATTATAGTGGCATAGTGATATTCTATATTGTCGTAGTGCAGATCATTATTAAATTTTTCAACTCTAGAATTAAACATGTCATTCTTAAATTTACTAAACTTATAAGTAGGTAGACAGAGTACAATGTTTGTATGCTTAATATGTCTGAGTTGTCCTCTAATATTCTTAATCGTACCTTTAAAGTCAGTAGTAGTCCCAAAATCTTCTTCACCTAACATGATTATACAAAAATCGGACATTGTAAAAAGTTCTATCTTAGCTTCCAAATTTTTTATAAGATCTAACATTCCGCGGTTTGCACTAAGATAATGACACAGCTGAAAATCATTTTCGAACACTTTTTCCGCCAGTGATAAAACTTTATTGTGCCTATTTGTACTTAATATACACATTTGATTTTTTCCCTTATTACTAGTCGTTGAGAAGCCGTCTTCTTGAATAACTGATGTCGTTTCCAAATACTCACAACTATCAATACTTTTTTCCAGTGTGAGCTTTATTCCAGTAGTTATAGACTTTAGGTCTTTTAGGGTTTCGCATAGTTGGATTTGTAATTTACTAATTGTATCACTAATCATAGTTATTTTAGAATCATAATCCTTGGGTTTTATCACTGTATTTGATTTGGGTGTACCGGCCAATGTAGACTGACTAATGTTTAAGTTTCGCTTGATGTTATCCAAAGCATTGTAGTCCAAATTCCCCGTATTCCTTTTTTTATTACTGTTCGTTGTTGACGAACATATTTTTGTCAGTGTATTAATTTTTATTTCATGCTGATATATGGTTTTTTTCAGCTCTTCGTTCTCGAGTAGGTACTTATCTAATAATGTATTAGCAATTTGCAATTTATTTTCTAGTTGGGCCAATCAGTTGACACTCACGAGGACTTAAAGAAAAAAGACCTGAAATTACTCGAAGTCCTCGTGAGTGTCAACTGATTGGCCCAATTGAGGACAACTCCTGTTAATTTGGACTGCATCGAGTGGGTCATCATTATCTTCGTGATCGTCACAGTCCTCAATACGCAATGAATCAAAGGAATTGTGTAGTGGTAAATTAATCCGAGTTTGACTTCTCACTGTGACGTGCTGGGTTTCAGGAGACAATTCTATACTCTTTTTTCGAAAATACAAGTTAGGACTACAGTCATCTGCAATACCGCCGCCACAATCCGGGCATTCTTTTTAGTTATTTCCGAACTAGTACTCAAGATAGTGACCTGATGAACAGATTGGTCAGACACAATTTGTTCTGAAAAAGTGTCATTTTGTATATTTATTGGTGAAACTAGGTTTTGCTCTATAGGGGCGGATTTTTTTCCTGATTGGATTATTCTGTGGGTTACTGTTTTAGGTGCGCTTTTACATTCAGTTTGCTGCTGCGGCTTGATTACGCGCTTTTTGTTGCATAAATTACAGGTCCAAGTTTGGCGGCGATCTCTTTCTAGGTCACTACGCATAAGATCATAACGTTTCGTTGTTACATTAGCGCATTCCAGGTCATAATTTTCATTGCATTTACAACACGTCAGAAAATTATTTCTTTTCACCTTATTTTTACATTTGACGCAAGCACAGTTGCCATCTAGGTATATAATATATTTAATTATCACACCGAGAATCGAAAAATATTCTTATTTGTGTGTGCGTAATACAAGTGCGCGTTAAGCGATACGTTTGCACAGTTTAGCAGTCAAATATGCCTTGCAGTACTAATAATAGCGTAGGATCAGTAAGGAAGTATTGTAAATGTAGATTTAAAAACTCCAAAAGACTTTGTGGCGCCGAGATTAGAACTCGCGCCACATCAATCAGAGACGAGAATTCGACCGCAGAGCCACGATGCTTACTTGGTACAGCAACGAAAATGGTCATCTATTAGAGACCAGTAAGGTTTTTTATAAATAATTTTGCTCAGTGGGTAGAGTCACATCACGTTGATACGAGTCTATACGATTGCGCACTCAGCTGCTCAATTTGTGTACGTTTATTGCAAAATTTTTAAATATTGACATAGTTTTTTATATTATTAACGATATTCTTGTAGGCACTGTAAATTACTATGTCAAGTTACACATATTATCACCAAAAAACCATTGACATAATTGATTTATTTGTATCAAAATAATTGATTTGAGTCACTAGGTTGGTTGGCTAGGTTTTCTAGGTTTGGTTGGTAAATTAAAAATGTTTATTTGATTGTTTTATTGTTAAAAATCTGATAGATCCCTGAATTACAAATTCGTTGACTGTTTTACTTGTGCCTGTAAATTCCCAGTCTGTAGAAACATCATATTCAATAACCTTTCGGTCCCGTAATAATTGACAAATAGAAAATAACAAAAATATCGATATCGATAACGATAGCACACGTCGTCATCGCACTACATTTGGCGTGTTCGCATGCAAAAAATAATAATAATGTGTGCGTATAATTATACTAGTGAGCAATATTTGTATTGTAATTACACATTTTATTTTGGCATTTGTGTGCGTGCGATCTATGTAGTAGCTACCTCGCCCCCCGCAAAAAAGATACTAAGATTTGACTCAAGCGAACTCCAGACCTTTTTCCTCCGAGATTGAGTACCTACCTACTTGTATGAATAAGTATTGATTTAAATTGTACAATTATTACGAAAAGACATTTTTTATATGCACCAACGGTTTTTTATTACCAAACGACACCTTTATAATGTAAGATGTATTGTATTTTATTGGAAATTCTAAAAATCCTGAGATTTCATGAGATTTGTAAAATCCAGCCGTAATCCTGAGAAGTCCAAAAATCCTCAAATCTCAGGACAAATCCTGAGATATGGTAGCCCTAAGTTGAATAGAAATCAACATAGCGAAGTGTGTGACTTACCGTTGTTGTTCGTAGATCAACACGTGGATAATGCCTGTCTTCACAATAACCTTTTACACACCGGGAGGAGCAATTCGTTCCGGTAGGACAAGTGCAATTAACACTTAATCCGCAAATGCAACTGCAATTATCAGCAGAATTTTGACCACAATCGCAGGGAATACGATATTCACCACCCCTAGAACACACCGTACCCCTGGGAATGCACACTTCCGCACATTTACCACACTGCAAAAGGTTATCTGATTAATAATGAAACTGAAAAGTCCGACGCGCTACAGCAATGCGTTCAATACGAAACAAAAGTAAAACCGGCCAAGTGCGTGTCACGCCACGCAAAGTATAGGGTTCGAAAATGTCACAGGATTTTTTTTGTGCTCTCCATACAAAATGGGTCGGTCGGGAGTCTCACTTTGTATGGATGGAGAGACCAAAAATTTTTGTCGCAGGAATTCTTTTTTTCATGAAAAGTTGTTCAGTTTGACGAGTACTAACACTACACGGTGGGAACAAAACGATGCAAATTTCATTTCTGACTATACCTATAGTATCCTGCCTGACACGCTGTCACACGCTAGGATGAACCGGTACTGAAATGGGTGACATAATATCCATTATCCATGCCAAATTACCTGATCTGAGCTAAGCCGCAGACAGACAGGCAGACAGACATGGCGAAACTATAAGGATTCCTTGTTGACTACGGAACCCTAAAATGAGACGACAGATCGTTCAGAACTATTTTACCTCTGACAGCTTTTACCTGATCCGAGCTAAGCCGCGGACAGACAGACATGGCGAATCTATAAGGATTCCTTGTTGACTACGGAACCCTAAAATGAGACGACAGATCGTTCAGAACTATTTTACCTCTGACAGCTTTTACCTGATCCGAGCTAAGCCGCGGACAGACAGACATGGCGAATCTATAAGGATTCCTTGTTGACTACGGAACCCTAAAATGAGACGACAGATCGTTCAGAACTATTTTACCTCTGACAGCTTTTACCTGATCCGAGCTAAGCCGCGGACAGACAGAGACAGACAGACATGGCGAATCTATAAGGATTCCTTGTTGACTACGGAACCCTAAAATGAGACGACAGATCGTTCAGAGCTAATTTTACGGTAATGACGCCAATTAAAATCCAAAGGCAAAGAAATCCAGACTATATCCAATAGCAGACTGTATGCCAAGGGGGCAATCTAATACTTTAAACGAGCAATTCTTGTACGATACCTATACTACTATACAGGGAGGAAAAGTTAAGTGTACTTAGGTACTCAATTTATCCTAACTATACACAGTGGTTTAACTGGTTGTTTTTCGTTAAATGGACTGAACAACTTTCCCAAGGAACATGGGCTGCAAAATGACAAAAAATATGGCCCGCTCGTACAAAACCGCGCGGCCAGCTGATTATGGGGGAAGCAATATTTTTTTTCATTTGCCAGCCCATGTTCCTTGGGGAAAGTTGTTTAGTTTAATGGACACTCCATTTAACGAAAAACAACCAGTGTATAAGATACCGAGAAAATGATTACTGAGTGTTTCATGAAGTTTATCAAATGGTATTTATTAATAGGTAACTTTTTGAAAAATTAATGGGATATATCGAAAAAAAGTTTTTTGCTGTCACCATACATTTTTTACTATGAAGTTGCACCTCCTGCCACTTAACCGCACTTTATGATAACTTTATACCAGTTTATTTTGTTACATGTAAACAATAATAGTACATTATTGCCGCGGCCGCAAAATTAGTTATTGTTGGACGAGGACACGTTTAAAGTCCGAGCCGCAGGTGAGGACTTTTATAGTGTACGAGTCCAGCAAGAGTTATTGCGGCCGAGGCCTGTATAGTGCTTTTCTCTGAAATACGCGAGGAAATTATAAAACGCTAAAAAAATTACCTTTACCTTACCTTAAATTACCTTTGGATGTCTACTCGTATCGTACTAAACTTATAAGTTCTAACCTTTATCATTTTAACCTCTACTTCGACTACTTGAACCATTCATTGTTGTAATATATTCCCTTATTCAATGATTCGTAACTCCATCATGAAAAATAAGTAACAAAATAGTACGATAAAATTACGAGTATTTAAGAGATGAAAATTACAAACCGCCATATTGCGCACTTTTTTTTTAACACGTTTTTATAAACTCGCTTTCTTGTCTGTTTGTTTGTGAGTTTGTTCGGTCCGAATCTTGCAACTCATTTTTGGAGCACGTGCTGTCATTCAATTGTGCTGAAATTTGGTACACTTATGTAACCCCGGTGACAATGCAATATTATGATATCATGGAGCTGGTCTGATGATGGAGCCGAAAGGCGGCCATAGGAACTTCTAAAATGCACAACACAACCTCGTCGTGTTTGGACTCGTAGGATTTGTCTTGACAAGTTCTTTAGTCATACGTGATGTCCAGGGTCTCATGATGGAGCCGGAAGGTGGCCATAGGAACTTCTAAAATGCACAACACGATCTAGTCGTGTTTGGACTCGTTGGATTTGTCTTGACAAGATCTTTAGTCATACTTGAAGTCCAGGGTCTCATGATGGAGCCGGAAGGTGGCCATAGGAACTTCTAAAATGCACAACTCAACCTCGTCGTGTTTGGACTCGTTGGATTTGTCTTGACAAGATCTTTAGTCATACGTGAAGTCCAGGGTCTCATGATGGAGCTGGAAGGTAATCTCATCGTAACAACATAATCTCGGCATACTTGGGATTTTTAGTCTTAGCAATTTATTCCTACGTGATGTTCAGGGTATCTTGCAACATTTAAATACGCTGGACTAAAAAGCACAAAATAATTATAAAGTAAAAATATTTTTTTTAACAACACGTTTTTACGCACTAAAAAGTATAAAATAATTTAGATTTTTATTGGTGTAGTACTCTTGTACGTGGGGTGCATGGAGTAGATTTTGAAGTATCATAACCATAATGTGTTTCTCAAAAAACTATAGATTAGAATTTAGCCCCTTTATAAAAAAAACAAACATCTTCTAAGCGAGCGGGGTCCATCTTTCACCTTGATGAATTTCCATCAGCCAGAATAATGGTAAAACGCAAGTCTTTCCAATAATAAAAAACACACAATTTAATTGCACTGCAAAAAATATGCTAAGAATAACTATTTGTAAGTTTTCAAGACATACGAGACAACAACCCCTGGCACTAATAAGATTTAGAACACATTTATTCATTGTCATTACATTAACTATAATTATATTGTTATGTATCAATAAGTAGTACAGACAGACAAAAATAAGTAGGACAATGAAAAGCTTACAGCGTCGGCTATGCTGTTTTTCAGCCATCACATCTGTTGACGCTGTACACCATTAAAATATTTCACCAAATTTTAGCTGTTTTTTCAAGAATGACAATCAATAAAAGTGCAATAAACCATAAACAAAACATAAAGAGGCCGTCGTCTACACTCCCCACCACGGACCAACTTGGTCCGTGCTCCCCACCCTAATGCGAAACTCATTAGCTAATGGGACAGGTGCAACGCGCGCCACGGAGCGGCGCAGCACGCCGGTAGCGGTGGTGACTTCCACCACTCTGATGCGGCCATCCTTGCCAGGCACGACACCATACGACATCCCGCGTGACCATACGTTTCGAGTGAGTCAGGATCGACGACAAGCACAAGGTCACCGACACTCAGAGTCCTTTGCTCCTGCTGCCACTTTTTTCTAGGTAACAGTAGCGGCAGGAACTCCTTCAGCCAGCGTTGCCAAAACATGTCGGCTAATTTCTGAGCTATGCGCCACTGCTTCCTTAAGGCTAGGTCCGAATCTTCAAAAACTCCATTCTGTGGTAATTTGGATGAAGAGCCTCAGGCACCACGCAAAGGTTGAGAGCGTGGCGTGCGCAGAGCGCGCGGCCCGCGACGTGCGCGCCACCTGTACCGGCCCGTGTACACACCAACCTAAGGGAGTTCGTGTAGCTGACGGCTCGTTGTATTGACCTATACATATTTCTAAAGGCAACAGCAAATTATAGTTATCCTGACCTATAAGCAACTCGGGTTTACAATATGAGTTAGTATGCCGCATTGGTTTAAGCGTGCTCATATTTATCGCAGTCTACTAATGCTACATTTTGTACAGGTAAGTCTAACTGTTTAAATAACGCTACGTACAGATAGGGTGTGCATAGTACCGTCAGCAACGCTAGAAATATTTACAGTCATTAGGGTTGATTCGCACACAAGCACGTTATTGTTCCACGGGCCGCACGCGCATAGTCTCGCTGCGGCCGTGCAGGCCGGCGCGCGCGGCTAATCCCGCGCTCAGGAGTGACACTGACGAGCCGTCGTCCAAGAGAGCAGTCGTGCTAAACACGCCATTCGGGCCGTGAATCTTGACAGGGACCACCTTCAGTAGTACGCGCGTATCGTTATCTATGAAACACGTTGCCCCTGTTGCGCTCGGTGTCTGCGCCGAAGAACTCGATGGTGTAGGCTCTGCGACTAGCGATAACGTAGGCTCCGGCAGCAGTAAGGCGCTGGCGCTCACGTCGTCTGGCCGGCGAGTGCTGCCGTTGACCTCGTAGTGCAGCAGTTTGTGGTGCGCGCCACCGCATCCTTCTTTGTCACACGCAGGCGCTGTGCATGTCTCACGGTCGTGATGGTGCAAAAGACATTTGAAGCAAAGCCCGTTCCTCTTCACGTGGCGTCATCTGTCTTTGCGCAAAGCACGTTTGAACTTTTTACAGTCTGGTAGGTCGTGACTTTGTTGTGTACGGCAAAAGAGACACTTATCGCGCTTATCATTCTCACTGCGTTGCTCAGTCTGCAATAGCACAGGTTGCGGGCGAGCAAAGCTATCGTGTTGCTTATGTTTACTCAGCTCAGTACGATAACTTTGTAGATGTATGTTGGCAGTGGTGGCTATCTTCACAGCTTCCTCATTCAGAAAATCCGATATAATACTTAAGCGGGACTTTGTTCCAGCTTTGATGAGCGGGTAGCCATAGTCCGACCACTTAGAAACAAGAACTGTAGGCAGCTTCGATATGAGTAAAGGAACAATACTTAATCCTTGCACGTACTCCTCGCGTCCCGAATGGTGACTGTGGTGCGTCGACACTTTAGATTCTGCCCCGCGTGCAGCGCGAGTTGCACTACGGGTTTTCATACCAACTGGCGTGCGAAACATCTGGTGTACACTTTTGCGGTTCAGGTTAACCTTGGAAACGGATCGAAGACCACTTATTGACGCTGTACACCATTAAAATATTTCACCAAATTTTAGCTGTTTTTTCAAGAATGACAATCAATAAAAGTGCAATAAACCATAAACAAAACATAAAGAGGCCGTCGTCTACAACCTCGTTCTCTACTTCTTAGAATATCTATTCCATGCACCCCACGTTTTTCGTTTTAAGTTCTACAAGAGTAACTACTACACCAATAAAAATCACAAAAATTATTTTATACTTAAACGTGTTGTTTTTTTACAATAACAACAATAACAAAACAACTATATACAATTAAATATAAAATATCTCCTCCAGTGCGTCCCCTCGAGGCATGGTTCCCAAAATGCTGGCAGCATTTCCTCTCTGAATAGCCAGGCTAATTCGTTGGGAGAGAAAGCTGCCAGCCCTTCGGTCACCAGTAGCTTCGTTGAGACGCACCGAGAGCTCAGTTATAAATTTTTTGGCACTCGGGCCCCAAGGACCCAACGTCTCGAAGCCTATCGGCGAGAAAATGTACCCCCCGGGAATTTCGATGTACTTCCGCGTCTTGTGCCTTTCCGCTTCAGAAGCCGCAGCACCCGCCCGCGAGCACGTGGCGCGAACATGTGACTGCGCCAAGGTGTCCACGCAGGTTACATCCCACACCAAACATCTCCCCTGCTGCCATGGTATGAGCGTCACTCCGTCGGGTCTCTTGCCATCCGACCGAACAATTCCATTTGGTTCCAACATTGCTGGAATGTTCGAGGAGGCAAGAGCCCGACGTATGACGTCATTAAGGGAAGCGTGGCGAGGGATGCGACCCGCACTTCTCTGGCAAGACAATCCATGGCGGCCGAACTCGTCGACAGCAGCCCCGCATCTACATTGATGTGGCTGGTTGGTAGAAATGCCCAGCCGAAGACCGACAGCCAGAGATAGTGTGCAGCCATCAAGCAGTGTGCCTATGTTTCTTTATAATTATTTTTTCTATGCCAGTGTCATACAGAGCATACAGCCAACTCCAATCACGATTCGTGCACGATTCATATAAAATTTGAATGAAGAGTATGCTGTAAAAAGACTCAAAAACACTGAAATTTCTAGACGAAAGTTACTTTGGCGGCCTAGGCCGGGCACATTGCCGGCCGCTGTTTTGTATGGGGCAATGTTTCGTCCGTTTCGTCCAAAAATGAGTCACTTCGCGTACTGTTTTTTGGCAGTAATGATCACATTTTCGAGCGTGTCGGAGAAAATAAAATTATTCAATTTTTGATCTATTTACTTACTGCGTCATTAACACGCTTTTATTAGCTTCACCTGTATGTTTGTTTGTATGCTTGTATGTATGCTTGTATGTGACCCGACTCCCTTTTGTTTGGAATCGATTTTGACCCACGGACAGATTTAATTGAAACTTTGTACACTTATGAAGAACCGGTGACATTACAATAATTCTTGCTTTCACAGTACAAAAACAAAATTGAAAATTTTAAAAAACCCACGCCGGATTTTAAAACATTCAAATAAAAAACAAAATTGAAAATTTTAAAAAACCCACGCCGTATATTAAAATATATTAGAATAAAAAGGATTAAATAACATTTTTGGAAATCCCCCGACCAGAGTCAAATAAGATAAGAAATATAAAAAGAGTGATTTCTCACGAAATCCGCCACACAAACAACTAATTATGACCTTTCTTAATCCTTACGTTTACGTACCTACTTACCTTTTGCTTTCTCGTAGAGATAGACACAGCAATAATATTAATTAATTTAGGTACTATTACATACTCATCTATCTAATAATATGATACAAATCCAATAAAACACGTCGGGGTCTGCCATTCCCTGCTCTGACATTAATAAATTTTATATAAATGGCTAACGGCTGCTCGGTTGATGGTCACTGTGTCAACAGTATCAGTTATGCAGACGACATGGTGTTGCTCAGTCCATCAATCGCTGCGTTGAGGAAATTGATAGGTGTGTGCGAGACATATGCGGCGACACATGGTCTCTTGTACAACACAAAAAAAAGTGAGCTCTTGATATTTCAGGCCAAGGGTCGTAAGCTGGGTGACGTGCCACCTGTGCCACTGAACGGTGCTGTTCTTAGCAGGGTGAAAGAATTTAAATATCTCGGTCATGTGGTCACAGAGGATTTAAAAGACGATGGTGACATCGAAAGGGAAAGGAGAGCTATGGCGGTTCGCTGTAACATGTTGGCTCGCAGATTCGCACGATGTAGCATAGAGGTTAAGATAACACTTTTTAAAGCCTTTTGTCAAACACTGTACACGTGCAATCTGTGGGTCAACTACACGCAGCGAGCCATCAACGCTCTCCGAGTACAATATAATAATGCGTTCAGGGTGCTGTTGGGGCTCCCGCGCTACTGTAGTGCGTCTGCGATGTTTGCGTATGCGCACACAGATGGTTTCCACGCTGTGCTGCGACGCCGCATTGCCTCGCTGATGCGGCGGGCGCGCGGGAGCACCAACTCCATCCTGAGGGTCCTCGGTGACAAGGTGGACTGCCCCCTACTGCAACACTGGGTTCGAGCGCATGTCCTTGTGCCCGGCGTTCCAGTGGGTGGGAGGTATTTGAATTAGATTTATTATTATTATTAAGTTAGATATAATTTATTTTTATTATTATTATTATTTTTATTGATTTGAATATTTTAAATTTGTATTTTAAAGTTTTATGTTTTGTATTGATTTTTTAATTTGTCATTTACTAACATAATTTTATTTTATTTTATTTTATTTTTTTAAGTTTTACTAACAAAAACATATGGACGGACACAGTCTGAAATAAATTGATTTTATTTTTTATTTTTTATTTATAAATACCGTGAGTTTTACTTATTCAGAATCTACATTATATTTAGTTTTTGAGTAATATAAATAAGTAGTTATAATATTTAAACTGAAATTTCGAACAAAGAGAGCGATGATGGCAGTCGCTCCGCAGAGTTCAGATGGCAGTCGCTCTGTGTGAATACCAGTATTCTCGTCAAATCCCCTAGATTAAGTAGCCGAGATGTTATCTTCATCTTTTGTTTGAAGAACATTGTGCTAGGATCATTATTTTTATGAGTTATTAGATGTTTTAACTTCGTGTATATCAGTTTACACAAAGACAACTTAATTTTAAG